>JAWQEG010003887.1:0-217500 GCA_033782935.1 Petrolisthes cinctipes | reverse complement strand
CCTAATGAGATAAGGATTAATAATTTTATATACCCATTACGTTGTTGGATTATTTATAGGGTACAAGAAGGAGTGAGAAGCGAAGGAAACAAGACATAAGCAGTATAATAATATGAGATAAAGATTAATAGTTTTATATACCCCTTACGTTGTTGTGTTGTTTATAGGGTACAAGAAGGAGTGAGAGGCGAAGGAAACAAAACAGAAACAGTATAATAATATGAGATAAAGATTAATAATTTTATATACCCCTCAAGGATTTTTTTAATTTTATATACCCCTTACGTTGTTGTTGATTTTTTTTTTCTAGACATCCTACAGGACTCTAGCCTCACCACCTCCCTCAACAAGGACTGGGACAAGTTTGGGCCACTCCTCCTGGACCTGAAGGATACCTCGTGTAAGGACCCCAAGGAAATGGCCAGAGATATAAGGAAATACTACATGGGAAGCAAGAAATTTGGTCACGAGTCAACCATTGAATTTGTCGAGGTGAGTGAGTGAGTGAGTGAGGATAAGGTGATGCTGTTGCTTCTCTTTTCTCTCTCTTCTCTCTCTTCTACTTTTCCTCCCACTTCTTGTATTCCTCTTCCTTTTCATCCTTCTCCTCCTCCTCCTCTTTTCTCTCTCTTTTACTTCTTTACTCTTCCTCCCACATCTTGTATTCCTCTTCCTTTTCATTCTCCTCCTCCTCCTCCTCTTTTCTCTCTCTTCTACTTCTTTCATTCTGCTGCTGCTCCTCCTCCTCCTCCTCTTTTCTCTCTCTTCTACTTCTTTCATTCTGTTCCTCCTCCTCCTCCTCCTCTTTTCTCTCTTTTACTTTTCCTCCCACTTCTTGTATTCCTCTTCCTTTTCATTCTGTTCCAACTCCTCTCTTTTCTCTCTCTTTTACTTCTTTACTCTTCCTCCCACTTCTTGTATTCCTCTTCCTTTTCATTCTCTTCCTTCTCCTCCTCTTTTCTCTCTCTTCTACTTTTCCCCCCACTTCTTGTATTCTTTTTCCTTTTCATTCTGCTCCTCCTCCTCCTCTTTTCTCTCTCTTCTACTTCTTTCATTCTGCTCCTCCTCCTCCTCCTCCTCTTTTCTCTCTCTTCTACTTCTTTCATTCTGTTCCTCCTCCTCCTCCTCCTCCTCCTCCTCCTCTTTTCTCTCTCTTCTACTTTTCCTCCCACTTCTTGTATTCCTCTTCCTTTTCATTCTGTTCCAACTCCTCTCTTTTCTCTCTCTTTTACTTCTTTACTCTTCCTCCCACTTCTGGTCTTTATCTTCCTTTTCATCCTTCTCCTCCTCCTCCTCTTTTCTTTATCTTCTACTTTTCCCCCCACTTCTCTTCCTTTTCATTCTGCTCCTCCTCCTCTTCCTTCTCATTTTACTCCTTCTCCTCCTCTCTTCTGCTCCTTATCCTTTTCCTTTCCACTCCTCCTCCTCCTCCTCCTCCTCTTCATTCTACTCCTACTCTTCCCACTTCTCCTTTTCCTACAACTCATCCTTCTGCCCCTCTTCCCACTTCTCCTCTCTCATCATCGTCTCCCACTTCTCTTCCTCATCCTTTCCTCTCTCTCATTCTACCCCTCTTCCTACTTCTTCACCCCTTCCCCATTTCCTCCAATTTCATCCATCCACTCACTCACTCGCTCACTCATTCATTCTTTTCTTCGTCCCGTGTGTGTGTGTGTGTGTGTGTGTCTGTCTTTCTGTGTCTATGTGTGTCTGTCTTTGTGTCTGTGTCCGTTTCTCTGTCTGTGTCTCTGTGTCTGTGTGTGTCTGTGTTTCTGTGTCTGTGTATCTGTGTGTGTCTGTCTGTATCTCTCTGTGTGTGTCTGTGTGTCTGTGTGTCTCTGTCTGTGTGTGTGTGTACAGATGATGACAGACCGATTCTTCCTCTACCCAACGGAACATGCAGCCAACGACCATTGTTATTACATCAAGGGCCAGCTCTGTTACCGCTATCAACTCGTCTACTCAGGTCGCAAGTCGTTCCTAGATATGCTGAACAAGGAAACACCATACCATCAAACCTCTTCACTCCTAGGTGTGTGTACGTGTTTATACTGTAGAGTTGGGGACACATGAATGGGTGGTACAGCCCAGGTGAAAGATACTTGTCCCATTTGAGTAACCACCAGTGTCTATTATCAGGTACTTGCTTTTTATTACCATCCTCAATACTGACTTCTGCCCCTGATGTCTCCTATTTGGCACTAATAAGGAACTTGATATTGGCAGAAATTGACCATCTTTCACTTGGGCTGTACCACCCATTCATGTATCCAACTGTACCATCGACCACCCACACACCCACCTTCACCCATGCAGGCTTGAATAGAATAGATAATCACTAGTTCATTTTATTTATTTATTTATTTTTTTACTCGTCATCATCAACATCATCTCCACATGTTAGCTATTCTTATTTTTTTTTTTATTATTATTATTATTATTATTGTTTATTAATCAATTTATTTATTTATTTATTTGTCTATATTTATTGTTTATTTATCTTCTTTTTTTTATGTCAGTCTCATCATGAAATCTATATACGTATATTATTATTATTATTATTATTATTCCGTGACTTGGAGAAAAAAATATGACACACACATACACGTTTATTTACTTTATTTCCACATCCTGTCCCATCTTTTTCTACTGACCTCATCATAACATTAATAATCTTTCCCCTTCCCATCTTTCCCCTTCCCCCATTCCCATCATAAAAATAATCTTAACCCTTCCCCTTATAAAATTAATCTTTCCCCTATCCCCCATTCCCATCTTTCCCCTTCCCATCATAATATTAATCTTCTTTCCCCATCCCCCATTCCCATCATAAATTTAATCCTCCCCTTTCCCCCATTCCCATCATAAAATTAATGTTACCCCTTCCCCCATTCCCATCATAATATTAATCTTTCCCCTTCCCCCATTCCCATCTTCCCCCTTCCCCCATTCCCTCTTCCCCCATTCCCATCATAAAATATAATGTTACCCCTTCCCCCCTTCCCCCCATCATAAAATATACAGGAGGGAGAGGTGCATCCAATCCTCGCTTCCAAAACACACGCGATGCACAGGGTTGGGGAGTGAGTTTTTTGGACGAGTTACTCTTCCTCTTCCCTTCGCCACGCCTCGGTCTCGTCTACAAACAGGACTTCAATGCTGACTCCGCCTCCAGGATCTCTACGCACATGATTATGCTCTGGACAAACTTCATTAAGGGAAGGTATGGTGTAGGACGTAGTGTTGTGTTGCGTGTCATTGTAGTGTTGTGAGAGTGTGTGTAGTGTATTTTGTGGAGTGTGTGTGTAGTGTAGTGTGTGTGTGGTAGTAGTAGTAGTAGTAGTAGTGTGTGTATGTGTGGTAGTAGTAGTGGTGGTAGTAGTAGTGTGTGTGGGGTAGTAGTAGTAGTAGTAGTAGTAGTAGTAGTAGTAGTAGTAGTGTGTGTGTGGTAGTAGTGGTAATGGTAGTAGTAGTGTGTGTGTGTGTGGGGGTGGTAGTAACGTGTGTCTGTGTGTTTACCATTCAAAACCACCAATAACACCTCTACAATTTACCAACCAAACACGTATACTAGTGAATTGTTCTATGGTGTACAAAGTTCTCTCCCTCCGCCAGTCACAATATGATCGAATTGCCTGTGGTTAGAACGACTTAGTACAGTTCGCCATCTATCCTGAAATTTATATACCATAGTACAAACCATATACATACTTTACTTAACCTTACCTAACTTAACTTAACTTAACTTAATTAAACTTAACTTAACCAAACCAAACCTAATCTAACCTAACCTAACTTACCCTAATTTAATCTAACCAAACCTAATCTAACCTAATTTAACCTAACCCAACATATCCTACCCTATCCAAATCTAACCTAACCAAACCTAACCTACCCTAACCTAACCTGACCTAATCTAACATATCCTACCCTAACCAAACCTAACCTAATCTCCTCCTCCTCCTCTTCATCATCCCACAGCGACCCAACCCCACAACTAGACGGATGGCCAGATGACGTCTCACCTTGGGGGGCGTGGTGGGAGCCTTACTATCCTAACTACAACTTCTGGCTACAAATAGACCCCGAGATGGAGAGCAGAGAAGAACCACTGAGGGGACCACAAATGTCCTTCTGGGGAGACCTGCCACTTTATGAGAACCGGGACAACAATGTGATTAGGGATGAGTTGTGATGGTGGTGTTGTTAATGAAGGAGTATAGATATTTGTTGAGGAGATACGAAAGACAGATAAAGACAGATGAAAAGAGGGAGAGTGAGAGATATAGAGACAGAACGGGGGAGAGTTTGTGAAGGTTTTGATGAGGTGTAGATGAAGATAGTAGAGACAGAAACAGATGAAAAGAGGGAAAGTGAGAGATATAGAGACATCATAAAGGAGGAGAATTGTGAAGGTTTTGATGAGGTGTAGATGAAGATAGTAGAGACAGAAACAGATGAAAAGAGGGAAAGTGAGAGATATAGAGACGTAAAAAGGAGGAGAGTTGTGAAGGTTTTGATGAGGTGTAGATGAAGAGGGTAGAGACAGATAAATAGATTAAAAAGAGGGACTGTCGTGAAGGTTTAGATAAGATATAGTTACAGAGATATAGAAACAAAAAATGGGAGAATTATTATGATGTTTTGACAAGGTGTAAATGGGAAGAAATAGTTTGTGTGATTAACTGAGAATGAATTAAGACCACCCTAGGCCAAGAAGACCCTGTAGGTACGAGGGAGAAGGTGGTGATAAGATAAGTGGGAAAACAAGCATGTAGGAAATAAAAAAGGAAAAGTAAGGAGTCAAATACAGTAAAACTAATGATGAAAGAATGGAGTGTTGTAAAGTGATCAAAATAACATAATATATTTTTCACAAACACAAATCAAACAAACACTCAAAGTAAGCAATAATATTCTCAATGTGTCTTTCTACAGAAATATTACCTTAAAAAATATTCTCAATGTGTCATTCTAAAGTATTATCTCACAATATGCTTTTCTATAGTATCACCTTTCAAAATATTTTCCATGTGTTTTTCTAAAGTAGGCCCTCTATTACCTTTTAAAATATTCTCAATGTGTTTTCTACTGTACTACCATATAAAAATATTCTCCTTGTGTGTGTGGGTTTTTTTTAAGTATTACATTACTAAATAAACACGAGACATTCATATCATCTTACCTTTTTTCTTTCTTAACCGGTGTCCAATTGATTTACCACATCACCTCAGAGGCAAGAATTAATTATACACAACACCCTTCAATGGGAAATGCTCAAGTGAAGATGAAGACACAACAGAGAGAAAGAGACAGACTATAGTACACGAGTAATAACTGTTTCAATGTGCACTCGTGGACGGAAAGAAATTCGTTTACCTGCCTCTGTGGGGAAGACGAAAAAAAAAAACGATACGACGATGATGATGTCAGATTATATAAAAACAAAAACTTTCCAAGTATATATATTATTTATTATTACATTTATACAAAACATGGGAGTAAATAATTAAAGCTGTGTTTGGTTATTATAATGCTGCAATGATTGGGTGTGAGGTGGTGTGGGTTGGGTTGGGGTGGGGTGGGGTGGGGGTTGTGTTGTAGATGAGGTGGGGTGGGGGTTGTGTTGTTGATGAGAGAAGGCCCAATACCCTACACCTAAACTTGAAGGACCCTGTTTGAGGAGGAAGGGATAGAAAGGATTAATTTGAGGATACAGAAGATTTCACTAGACCTGAAATACCCGGTAGGAATGGGAGATAATTATAGAGAGGTGGGGGACAGTAAACACGAAGGAAATGGAAGGAAAGGAGGGACAGTTGGAGAAGAGGAGAGAAAGGGAGATATGAGGAGGAGAGAAGAGTTAGGAGAGAAAAGAGAAGGGGATGAGAGAAAGGGAGGGGAGGAGAAAAAGGAAGAGAGGGGAGGAGAAAAGGGAAGAGAGGGGAGGAGAAAAGGGAAGAGAGGGGAGGAGAAAAAGGAAGAGAGGGGAGGAGAAAAAGGAAGAGAGGGGAGGAGAGAAAGGAAGAGAGGGGAGGAGAGAAAGGGAGGGAGGAGAAGAGAGAAAGGGAGAGAAAGAGAAGAGGAGAGAAAGAGAAGAGGAGAGAAAGAGAAGAGGAGAGAAATGGAGAGAAAGAGAAGAGGAGATAAAGGGAGATGAGAGGAGATAAAGGGAAGAGAGGAAAGAAAAAGAGAAAGGAGGTGGTTTAGGGATAGTGAAGAGGGAGATGAAGAAAAAATAAAAGATAAAATGAAAGAATATGAAACAGTGAAACAAATATAAATGGAAGAAGGGAGACAGAAAATAAATAAAATAATGAAAGACGGGAGACAAGAAAAGAAAAAAGAAATGATAAAGGGAAGAAAGAAATTACAAGGAAAATATAATATAAAAAGAGGTCAACATAAAAATTAATGAAGGTTAGTAGAAATTAAGATTGAATACAGAAATAAATAAATAAATGGATGAATGAATGAATAGATGACTACGGTGATAAATAAATAAATAAATAAATAAATAAATAAATAAATAGATAGATAGATAAATAGGGAATAGGCTAATATACAAATAAAGATAGGAGCAATAAAATAAAGTGAATAAATATCAAAATAAATAAACAAATGAAGTGCATGGAGGGTGAAGGATATAGTTATTAATTATTATCAAAGGACCCTGTGTGATGTAGTCAGAAAATTGAAGGTAAACGAGTCCTTCAAATATTGCCACGAAAAAAAAAAAAACACACACACACATACACACACACACACACATCACACACTTACTTTAACACATATACACACACTCAACACACGCACACAAACACATACATACACACACAACACAACACACTCTCTTTAATACACACACACAACACACACACTCACTTTTACACACACACACACACACACACACACTCACTTTTACACACAACACACACACACTCACTTTTACACACACACTCACTTTTACACACAACACACACACACACTCACTTTTACACACATACAAAACACACACACACACTTACTTTTACACACAACACACACACACTTACTTTTACACACAACACACACACACTCACTTTTACACACATACAAAACACACACACACACACATACATATGGAAGGAGTGTGTTTCGTGGCATAGTCAGGAGGAATCAGAAGCCTCCAATTCTCATACACAATCACAGGGTCCCATAAGGGTTATAGCCGAGGTGAATCTAATGATATTTTCAGCTCTATGTGCGAGTGTAAATGGTTCATATGCCCTTCCTGTTCTCAAGGGCCATCCAGGGAAAGAAGGGCGTATGTGCCATTTCACTGGGCGTGTGAGTCAGTCGTTGTGGGTGTTGGTGAGTCAGTGTGTGTGTGTGAGTATGTTTGTGAGTCAGTTTGTGTAGTCTATGAGTCAGTGTGTTGTGAGTCAGTGTTTGTGAGTCAGTATGTGTGTTTGTGAGTCAGCTTGTGTAGCCTACTATGAGTCAGTGTGCGTTGTGAGTCAGTCGTTATAGGTATTTGTGAGTTAGTATATTAGTAGTGAGTCAGTATGTGTGATGAGTCAGTTGCTGTGTGTTTGTGAGTCAGTAAATTTTGAGTCTGGAATTATAGGCATAGTGAGTCAGTAACTAGGGAGTTGTGAGCTAGTAAATATCTTGAGTCAGTCCTTATAATTATGTGTCGCGAGTCAGTACAATTGTTATGAGTCAGTTAGTATAAAATAGTATTATGAGTCAGTCATCATGAGTGACTATATGTCGAGTCAGTCATTATATAGTCAGTATGTGAGTCAGTATGTGTTGAGTCAGTCCTTATGGGTATAGTGAGTCATGTGTTGAGTCAGTTGTTATATGTGGTGTGAGTCAGGCAATGCATTGGGTTAGTCGTTATAGGAGTTGTCAGTCAATATGTGTTGAGTCAGTTGTGTATTTTGAGTCAGTCAGTTGTGTATTTTGAGTCGGTCAATATGGGCATAGTGAGTCAGTCCTTGTGTGTGTTGTGAGTCATTATATTTAGTCAGTCCTTATGGGTGTAGTGAGTCAGCATGTGTTGAGTCAGTCTTTTGTGGTGTTGAGTCAGTCCTTGTGGATGTTGAGTCAGTCCTTGTGGATGTTGAGTCAGTGATTGTGGGTGTTGTGAGTCAGCATATTTAGTCAGTCCTTATGGGTGTAGTGAGTCAGTCATTATGAGTAGGCTATAGTGAGTCAGTCGTTACAAGTGTAGTGAGTCAGTATGTGTTAAGTCAGTCCTTGTGGGTGTTGAGTCAGTCATTACAGGTGTGGCGAGTCAGTATGTGTTGAGTCAGTCCATATAGGAAGCGTAAGTGTTGAGCCAGTCCTTAAAAATGTAGTGATGAGTCAGTAAGTGTTGAGTCAGTCCGTATAAGTGTAGTGATGAGTCAGTAAGTGTTGAGTCAGTCCGTATGAGTGTAGTGAGTCATTCTTTATAAGTGTAGTGAGTCAGTATGTGTTGAATCAGTCTTTGTAGGAATTGAGTCAGTCAGATACAAGCCATGAGTCAGTCCGTAAAGAAGTTGAGTCAGTCAGTCAAGCATTGTAAGTCTTGATTCAGTACAAGTCTTATGAGTCAGTCCGTTAAATAGTCGAGTCAGTCAGTCAGTCACGTGAGTCTATCCATATTAATGTTGAGTCAATCAGTATGAGTCACTACATGTTAGTCAGAAAACATGTTACGAGTCACTCAGTACTGGTGTTATTTGAGTCAGTTATTGTTGGTGTGTGTGTGTGTGTGTGTGTGTGTGTGTGTGTGTGTGTGTGTAGAAGTCAGTGTGTGTGTATGTGTGTGTGTGTGTAAAAGTCAGTATGGTGTGTGTGTGTTTGTGTGTGTAGAAGTCAGTATGGTGGTGTGTGTGTCTGTGTATGTGTGTGTGTTTACAGGTCAGCATGGTGGTGGTGGTCTCAGGTCTTGTCAGTGTGTGTGTGTTTACAGGTCTGGTCAGTATGGTATGTGTATATGGTTACAGGTCAGTGTGTTTACAGGCAGAGTGTGTGTGTGTTTACAGGTCAGTATGGTGGTGGTGGTCTTCAGGTCTTGTATGTGTGTGTGTTTACAGGTCAGTATGGTGTGTGTGTGTGTGTGTGTGTGTGTTTACAGGTCAGTATGGTGTTGGTGTTGGTGTTCAGGTCTGGTCAATGTGTTTCTGGATGACAACAACTCAGACACGTCCACTCTCCCGTCATCATCGTCTTCTGATTCACTCATTCCTCGCTTCTCCCTCACGCCTCCTCCTCCTCCTCCTTCTCTGTTTTCCTCCTGTTGTCGTGGATAAATAAATCGATTTGTAAATAGGTAAACAAAACAAAAAATATATATACTCAAATAAAGGAGCTTATATATACATAAATAAATAAGTAAATAAATAAATACATACACAAATTAATACTATATACACATAAATGAAAAAATAACTTGGTAAATACCCATAGACAAGGACATAAAAACATAAATAAAAAAGAATGTGTATAATTATTTACCACGAGTGTCTTAGAGTGAATGTTTTGTTGTTGTGTTGTTGTTGTTGTTGTTGTCAGTGGCAGACTTCTCTTACGGTTGGCAATAATGAAGGTGTCAAAGCCTACTGGTATTGGTCCATTGCTCTGTGGTCTGTCAATGGGGTAGTAAACAGGTGAGAGGGTCATAAAGGATTCTATTTTGTTGTTATTATTTGTGATATTGTTATTAGTGATATTATTATTATTATTATTATTATTATTACAGTATCATCATCATCATCAGAGTACTGTATTATTATTATTATTACTATTGTTATTATTATTATTACTATTATTACTATTATTATTATTACTACTATTATTAGTATTAGTACTATTATTATTATTATTATTATTACTATTGCTATTACTATTATTATCATTATTACTATTATTAGCATTATCATCATTACTATTATTATTATTATTGTTAATGGTAAACAGGACCTGATCTGACCTTAAACCCACATAACCTTACCAACCATATACCTACCCTACATGACCCCAAATAATTACATACTACCCTAACAAACCACACCTGACCTGACCCTGACCTGAACTTCATAACAGTGCGTCTGAGTGAATAATTGTATCCCGTCCAGGTGTACCAGTTGACCCCGTCTGCAAATGACCTGTGAGGACCACCCAGGTACCACCCGTTCAGGTTAGCATCGTGACAGTTACCATACCACCACGCTCCCTGAAACATACATTAATAATAATAATAATAATAATAATAATAATAATAATAATAATAATAATAATAAACTGTAATAGTGGTATTATTAGGCCTATTATCATAATTATTATCATAATTATTATCATTATTATCATCATTATTATCATCATTATTATCATCATTATTATCATCATTATTATCATCATCATCATCATCATCATCATCATCATCATCATCATCATCATCATCATCATCATCATTATCATAATTATTATCATAATTATAATCATAATTATAATCATTATTATAATCATTAATATAATTATTAATATAATTAATATAATTAATATCATTATCATTATCATTATCAGTAGTAGTAGTAGTAGATCACGTAAAAATATGGTTGGTTGTTGAGTGTTACCTTATAAAGTCTGGCACAACTCCTCTCTACAAAGTCTCCATCTCTGTTGTCATTATCCACGTCGAAGGTGGAGAAGGGCAGCCCGTTGTGGGAGTAGAGGGCGTCTCCTGTGTGTGTGTGTGTGTGTGTGTAGAGAGAGGGTGAATGATTTATGACTAGAACGTGACAAGCAAAATTAATGTAACCAAAGAAGGTAAGGATTTATTATTATTATTAGTTTTAGTTTTATTATCATTATTATTACTATTATTATTATTATTAATATTATTAATATTATTAATATTATTATTATTATTATTATTATTATTATTATTATTATTATTACTATTATTATTACTATCATTATTACTATTATTATTACTATCATTATTACTATCATTATTATTATTATTATTATTATTTCTATTACAATCATCATTATTACTATTATCATTATCATCATCATCCTTATTACTATTATCATTTCAATCATTAGTATTATTATTATTCGAAGCATCAGCAATTCTATAGGGTACAATAAACAGAGTAAACACACGTTAGTTTCACCCCACTCGGTGTGTTTGTAATGGTGATAATGATGGCAGTATGTTGTAGAAAACACAGACAGAGGCTTTCTTAAGATTTCACCGCGAGAGAAAGTTTGTGTGTGAGGAGATACAGTCTTGGACAACACTAATCATCCACATAGATAGGAGTGACTCGTGTTAGCTGAGAAACTAACATAGATACACACACACTAACACATATACACATACAAACACATATACACACACAAACACAGATACACACACAAACACAGATACACACACAAACACAGATACACACAGATACACATACAAACTCACATACAAACACAGATACACACAAACACAGATACACACACGAACACAGATACACACACACCCTTCTTAATATATTACACACACACACACACACACACACACACACACACACACACACACACATACACATACTTTCTACACCCCCTTCATCACACCCAAATTATTGTTTTCTATGGTGTGTGTGTGTGTGTGTTTTGATGTGCAGTCGCGGTCATATAAATTATCCCTCTCCCTCTAGCAACAACAACAAGAACAACAACTACAATTTACAGAGGAAAAGGAAATATATTTTAGATACTGATTTTTTTTACCCCCCTTTTTCTTTGAGTAAAACAATAACAAAATAAATTCGACACTGTTGTTTAGTTATTAGAAGGTGATTGACTAATGAAATTCTGGGAACTCTCTTCATTAAAATACAACAACACACAGAGACTAGAGAGACACACACACACGTACACATCAACTATACACTCATTCACTGTGTTTATGTGTGTATCTGTGTTTGTGTGTGTATGTATGTATGTATGTATGTATCTCACTCACTCTCCTCCCTGTCCATTCTTTCGTCCTGTCTCCTTTGTGCTTGCCGTTCTACTTGTGTCCTCCTACCAACACTCACTCACTCAAATCAAAACACACTATCATCACACATATTCCTTCCCTAACACACACATACACACACACACACACACATCCTCCTTCCCTAACACACATACACACACACTCCTTCTCTCAGACACACTCACCCTCCTTCCCTAACACACACACACATGCACACACACTCTCCTTCCCTAACACACATATACACACACACACACATCCTCCTTCCCTAACACATACACACACCTTCCTTCCCTAACACACACACACTCACTCCTTCCCTCTTTCCTTCTCTCAGTCACACACCTTCCTTCCCTAACACACACACACACACACTCCTTCCTTCTTTCCTTCTCTCAAGCACACACCTTCCTTCCCTAACACACACACACTCCTTCCTTCTTTCCTTCTCTCAGGCACACACCTTCCTTCCCTAAAACACACACACACACACACACACACACACTCCTTCCCTCTTTCCTTCACTCAGTCACTCACCAGCATTGCCGAAGTAAACATTGGCGTGGTAGAGTCTGTAGGCGTCCCTCTCCGACCCGACACGAAACCCTCTGTATCTGGCGAAGCGTTTGTTGCCCGACCAGTCCTCCAATTCGATATGCAGCTCGTACTGGGTGTTGTTGTCCACGTTGGTTAGGGCCCAGATGAGGATATTACCTGTAGGGGCCGCAGAAACAAACCCGTCGCCCCATAGTCTCTCTTGGTCTCTCTGTCTAACTGTCTGTCTCGCTGTTACATATGGTAGTCAGGGGTTGTGTGGTAGAGAAGGAAGAGGAGGTGGTGAAGATAGTGATGGTGTTGATGGTGTTGGTGGTTGGTTGGTTGGCTGGAGGATGGAGGAAAAGGGAAAGGAAGGGTAATAGATTGGGGTAAGACCATAGAGAAGGGACGGGAGGGGTAGGGTAGGGTTGGGCAGGGCTGGGAAAAATGTAAGAAGGTGAAGGAAGGGTACTAGGTTGGAGTAAAAACATGTGCAGAGAAGAGCAAGGTAGGGAAAGAGAAGGTACAGGAAGGAAGGGTCAGAGGGGTATTAGGTTGGAGTAAAAATAAAGGGAGGGAGGGTTAGAGGGGTATTAGGCTGGGAAAAATATATAGGGAGGGAAGGGAAGGGTGAGGGAGGAGGTAGGGAAGGAAGGGCAGGGTGAGGGATGAGGTAGGGAATTAAGGAAGGGTAAGAAAGGTAGTAGGTTGAAGTAAGAATATATAGGTAGGGTAGGGGAGAAGGAAGAGTGGTAATAGGTAGAGGTAAAATAATGGGTAGGGCAGGGCAGGGAGGGGAAGGGTAGGGTAGGGTAGGGTAGGGCAGGGCAGGGCAGGGCAGGGCAGAGGAGGGGAGGGCACAGCAGGGCAGGGCAGGGCAGGACAGGGTGAGAGAGGAGGAAGAAGGGAAGGAAGGATAGTGAGTGGGTAGTGGGGTAATCAGAGGGTCAAGTTGAGAGAATGTGGAGGATGGTTGGTTGGTTGGTGGTCACGAAGAGTTGATGTGAAAAAGCAACACACACACACATGCAAACACAGATACACACACACACACATGCAAACACAGATACACACACAGATACAGACACAGATATACAAACACACACACACAAACACAAACACAGATACACGCACAGATACAAACACAGACACAGACACAGACACACACACAGGTCATTACTTTGTTAAATCAATATGTAGTCATGTTTAGTTTAGTGAGTCAAGTGACGTCTTAGTTAAGTCAGTGAGTCAAGTGACGTCTTAGTTAAGTCAGTGAGTCAGTTATGTTTTAATTCTGTCACTATGTCAGTCATGTTGAATGTTAATGAGTCTGTCATGTTAAATTCAGTTAGTGAGTCAGTCATGTTAAAATTCAGTTAGTGAGTCAGTCATGTTAAAATTCAGTTAGTGAGTCAGTCATGTTAAAATTCAGTTAGTGAGTCAGTCATGTTAAAATTCAGTTAGTGAGTCAGTCATGTTAAAATTCAGTTAGTGAGTCAGTCATGTTAAAATTCAGTCAGTGAGTCAGTCATGTTAAAATTAAGTCAGTGAGTCAGTCATGTTAAAATTCAGTCAGTGAGTCAGTCATGTTAAATCTTAGTGAGTCAGTCATGTTAAATCTTAGTGAGTCAGTCATGTTAAATCTTAGTGAGTCAGTCATGTTGTAATTCAGTTCATGTGTAAGTCATGTTGAATCTTAGTGAGTCAGTCATGTTGAAATTCAGTCCATGAGTCAGTCATGTTGAATCTCAGTGATTGTCATGTAATTCAGTTAGCGAGTTCTCAGTGAGTCAGTCATGTTGTAATTTAGTTAGTGAGTCAGTCATGTTTTAAATAAGTCTGCGAGTCAGTCATGTTGTAGTTCAGTCAATGAGTCAGTCGTGTTGTAATTCAGTTAGTGAGTCAGTCATGTTAAATCTCATAGTCAGTCATGTTTTAAATAAGTCTGCGAGTCAGTCATGTTGTAATTCGGTCAATGAGTCATTCATGTTGTAATTCAGTCAGAGTCAGTCAAGTTGCATCTTAATGGATCAGTCAATTTGAATCTTAGTGAGTCAGTAAAATTGAATTTCAGTGAGTCAGTCAAATTGAATCTTAGTGAGTCAGTCAAGTTGAATCTTAGTGAATCAGTCAAGTTGAATCTTAGTGAGTCAGTCAAGTTGAATCTTAACGAGTCAGTCATGTTGTAATATAATCAGTGAATCAGTCAGTCACGTTGTAATTCAGTGAGTCAGTCATGTAATTTAGTCAGTGAGTCAGTCAGTCATGTTGTAATTCAGTGAGTCAGTCAGTCTGTGATGTTATAATTCAGTCAGTCATGTTGCAATTCAGTGAGTCAGTCAGTCATGTTGTTATTCAGTGAGTGAGTCAGTCTGTGATGTTATAATTCAGTCAGTCATGTTGCAATTCAGTGAGTCAGTCAGTCATGTTGTTATTCAGTGAGTGAGTCAGTCTGTGATGTTATAATTCAGTTAGTGAGTCAGTCAGTCATGTTGTAATTCAGTTAGTGAGTCAGTCAGTCATGTTGTAATTCAGTGAGTCAGTCAGTCATGTTGTTATTCAGTGAGTCAGTCAGTGATGTTATAATTCAGTCAGTGTCAGTCAGTGATGTTGTAATTCAGTCAGTGAGTCAGTCAGTCATGTTGTAATTCAGTCAGTGAGTCAGTCAGTCATGTTGTAATTCAGTCAGTGAGTCAGTCAGTCATGTTGTAATTGAGTCAGTGAGTCAGTCATGTTGTAATTCAGTGAGTGAGTCAGTCATGTTGTGAGTCAGTCAGTGATGTTGTAATTCAGTGAGTGAGTCAGTCAGTGATGTTGTAATTCAGTGAGTGAGTCAGTCAGTCATGTTGTAATTCAGTTAGTGAGTCAGTCAGTCATGTTGTAATTCAGTTAGTGAGTCAGTCAGTCATGTTGTAATTCAGTGAGTCAGTCAGTCATGTTGTAATTCAGTGAGTCAGTCAGTCAGTCATGTTGTAATTCAGTGAGTCAGTCAGTCATGTTGTAATTCAGTGAGTCAGTCAGTCATGTTGTAATTCAGTGAGTCAGTCAGTCATGTTGTTATTCAGCGAGTCAGTCAGTCATGTTGTTATTCAGTGAGTCAGTCAGTCATGTTGTTATTCAGTGAGTCAGTCAGTCATGTTGTTATTCAGTGAGTCAGTCAGTCATGTTGTTATTCAGTGAGTCAGTCAGTCATGTTGTTATTCACTGAGTCAGTCAATCATGTTGTAATTCAGTGAGTCAGTCAGTCATGTTGTTATTCAGTGAGTCAGTCACTCATGTTGTTATTCAGTGAGTCAGTCAGTCATATTGTTATTCAGCAAGTGAGTAAGCCATGTTGTAATTCAGTGAGTCAGTCAGTCAGTGAGTCAGTCATGTTGTAATTCAGTCAGTCATGCTGTAATTCAGTTAGTGAGTCAATACATGATTCATTGTCTTGTTATGAGTCAAATGTCTTGATAATCGTCCAGGTTCAATTATGAGTTGCTTTCATGTTACATATGAGTCAGTCTTATCTTACGAGTCACTTTTATGTCTTACTATATATCATACGAGTCATATTTGTGTTACAAGTCTCTGTGCTGTCATGAGTCGTTGCCTTTCATGTGTCAGTTATGATAAATTACGAAAATGTCTTTTTATAATATATCCCTTAATATGAGTCACTCTTGTGCTATGAGTCGTTGCCATTTATGAGTCACTGCCTTTTATGAGTCGTCTTCGTTGACAAGTCCCTCTTCTTGTCTAAGTCTGATCTGATGAGTCAATGTCTTTCTTTGAGTCCTGTTTTGAGTCATTGTCTTGTTATGAGTCAATGTCTTTCTTAGAATACTGTTTTGAGTCATTGCCTTGTTGAGTCACTTCTGTTATGAGTCAAGGTCTTTCTGTGAGTCCTGTTTTGAGTCAGTCTTGTTGATTCACTTCTGTTATGAGTCAATATATTTCTGCGAGTTCCTGATCTGCTACATCTTCGATTCTGTTATGAGTCATTATCTGCTACATCATGAGTCACTGTTTAGTCCTTGCTCTGTTATGAGTCAGTTTTGGTAGTAAAGTATGAGTCCGTTATTTCGGTCCTGTAATAAGTTATTGCTATTTTATGAGTCACTGTTTCGTTGGTCTGTTCTGTTATGAGTCAGTTATGTTAGTCAGTTCTGTTATCAGTCACTGTTATGCTAGTCAGTTCTGTATCGCGTCCCTGTTACGTAATGAGTTACTGTCCTGGTATTAATATCTTGCGAGTCATGAGTCAGTTAGATATCAATTGGTCGAGTCACTGCATTTTTAATCATTGTCTGGTGAGTAGCTGGTTATGAGTAAGTTCTGAGTCAGGGTAGCTCTGTGTCATTGTCTTGTCGAGTCAAGTCCTTTTAAGTCACAAAACTGTCATGAGTGAGTCTTTTTGAGCCACTATATTATCATGAGTCAGTCTTTTTGAGCCACTATATTATCATGACTCAGTCTTTTTGAGCCACTTTATTGTCATGAGTCAGTCTTTATGAGCCACTATATTGTCATGAGTCAGTTTTTACGAGTCACAAAACTGTCATGAGTCAGTCTTTATGAGCCATTAAATTATGAGTCAGTGTCATTAAAATTGCAACAAGTCCTGAGTCACAGCTTTTTACCATGAATCAGTCCTTTTGAAATTTGAGTCTTTAAGTCATTATGAGTCAGTTCTGTTATGATTCACTGTATTCCTAGAAGTCTGATCCGGTGAGTCACCATTTTCTCGTGAGTCAGTAAAGTTTCGGGTAACTATAACACTTGGGGGTCACTGTTTTGTCATGAGTCAGTAATGTCATGAGTTACTATCATATTATATTTAGGTCAGTCTTGTCCTGAGTCAGTAATGTTGAGTCACTATAATATGTCTGGTCATGAGTCAATAATGTTATGAGTCACTATTATTTCTCTGGTCATGAGTCACTATACTAGATGTTGTCATGAGTCAATATAATGCCTGGTCATGAGTCACTATAATAGGTGTGGTCATGAGTCTATAATATTAGGAGTCAATATAAGGTCTGATTATGAGTCTATAATATTATGAGTCACTATAATGTCTGGTTATGAGTCAGTAATGTTGAGTCATTATGTCTGGTTGAGTCAGTAATGCTATGAATCACTATAATATGTCTGAATATGAGTCAGTAATGTTATGAGTCACTAAAATATGTCTGGTTATGAGTCAATGTCATGAGTCACTATAATATGTCTGGTTATGAGTCAATAATGTCATGAGTCACTATAATATGTCTGGTTATGAGTCAATAATGTCATGAGTCACTATAATATGTCTGGTTATGAGTCAATAATGTCATGAGTCACTATAATATGTCTGGTTATGAGTCAATAATGTTATGAGCCACTATATTATGTCTGGTTATGAGTCAATAATGTTATGAGTCACTATAATATGTCTGGTTATGAGTCACTATAATATATCTGGTTATGAGTCACTATAATATATCTGGTTATGAGTCACTATAATATATCTGGTTATGAGTCACTATGTCTAGTTGTGAGTCACTATAATACGTCTGGTTATGAGTCTATAATGTTATGAGTCACTATAATACGAGTGGTCATGAGTCTATAATGTTATGAGTCACTATAATATGTGTTGTCATGGTTCTGTAATGTTGTCAATATAATGTCTGGTTATGAGTCAGTAATGTTATGAGTCAATATAATATGTCTGGTTATGAGTCAGTAATGTTATGAGTCAATATAATATGTCTGGTTATGAGTCACCACCTTGTTATGTATTAGTCCACTTATGAGTCATTTTTGTCATGAATCATGTATCGAGTCTAGTTTGTCATGTCAGTCTTGTGAGTCAGTAATTTGTAAGTAGTTTTCTTTTCATGAGTCAGTTGTGTAAGAGTCAATTTCAGTCAGTCCATTTATGAGTCATTGTATCTTCAATAACTGAGACTACATTTTCGAGTCAAGTATGTTGTGAGTCACTGTACTGGCACGAGTCACTGCCTTGCCACACGAGTCAGTTCAGTGAGTCGTTGTGGTCATAAATTAGTCCTGTTATGAGTCACTGCATTGTCTTAGTCAATCTTATTATGAGTCACTTTCTAGTCACACGAGTCAGTCCTGCAATGAGTCTGTCTGTCTAGTCACAAAAATCAATTGTTATGAGTCACTGTCTTGTTAAATGGGTCCGTCCTCTTATGAGTCACTGTAACATGAGTCAGTCTTCTTATGATTCACTGTCAAATTAGTCCATGTTGAGTCAGTTTTACATTAGTCAATCCTATTGTGAGTCAGTTATATGAATCTGTCCTGTTATGAGTCACTGGTTAGTCACATGAGTCAGTTGCTATGTGTCACTGTCTTGTCACACGGGTCAATTGATGAGTCATTGGCAAGTTACACGAGTCAGTTGTTAGGAGTCAGTTTTGTCACACGAGTTAGTTCCATCATGAGTCATATTAGTCCATCCTGTTGAGTTACTGATTTGTCACGAGTCAGTCCTTTTATTACTCACTGCCTTCCCACAAGAATCAGTTATTGAGTCACTGTTTAGTTCCATGAGTCAGTCCTGTCATGAGTCACTGTCTGTCTAGTCCCATGAGTTAGTCCTGTCATGAGTCACTGTCTAGTCACATGAGTTAGTCCTGTCATGAGTCACTGTCTAGTCACATGAGTTAGTCCTGTCATGAGTCACTGTCTGTCTAGTCCCATGAGTTAGTCCTGTCATGAGTCACTGTCTGTCTAGTCACATGAGTTAGTCCTGTCATGAGTCACTGTCTGTCTAGTCCCATGAGTCAGTCCTGTCATGAGTCACTGTCTGTATAGTCCCATGAGTCAGTCCTGTCATGAGTCACTGTCTGTCTAGTCCCATGAGTTAGTCCTGTCATGAGTCACTGTCTAGTCACATGAGTTAGTCCTGTCATGAGTTACTGTCTAGTCACATGAATCAGTTGTTTATCATGAGTCACTGTCTTGTCACATACGTTACTCCTGTTATGAGTCACTGTCAAATTAGTCCGTCCTATTATGAGTCACTGTTACATTAGTCCGTCCTATTATGAGTCATTGTCACATTAGTCCGTCCTATTATGAGTCACTGTCACATTAGTCCGTCCTATTATGAGTCACTGTCACATTAGTCCATCCTATTATGAGTCACTGTCTTGTCACATGAATTACTCCTGTTCTGAGTCACTGTCACATTAGTCTGTCCTGTTATGAGTCACTGTCTTGTCACATGAATCAGTTTTTTGTCATGAGTCACTATCTTGTCACACGCGTTACTCCTGTTATGAGTCACTGTCTTGTCACCTTAGTCAGTCAGTCAGTCAGCCAGTCTCTGTCTGTCTCTCTCTCTCTTTACAACTTTCCCCCTCTGCTTTCCCCTCCAAACACACACCCTCCCCCCAACTTTCTCTCCCACCCAACCACCCACCACAATTTTTTTCTCTCTCCCCCCCCCTCCCTTTTTCCATCGTGCCACCTGCTGACTACGGTTTCTCCTTAATCATACATACATAACACACACACACACACAGTTATATATACATACATACATGGATGGATGAATGGATGGATGGATGGTTGTGGAGGAAGATATAGAAGGATGGATAGATGGATTAGTGAATAAAAGGTAGCAGAGAGAGAGAGAGAGAGAGTATGTAAAGATGTGAGACAGAGAGAGTGACAGAGTGTGTGAGGCCGAGTGAAACAGACAGTAAAGATGTGAGACAGAGAGAGAGAGAGTGAAACAGTGCTTCAAAGTCTCTCTAAACACTCAGTCTTTGGTCCATAGTCACAGGAAACACATTATCAACACACGTCCAGAAATGATGGTGTTGTTGTGGTCATATATATGTCACTATAATGTTGGTTATTATATATTGTGTCACAGAAGTTAAACATTTGAAGTGTGAGAAGATGTGGTGTAGATAGTGTGTGTATGTAAGAAATAAGAGTTTGTAGAGAATAGGTAGGTAGATAAGTGTGTGTGTGTGTGTGTGTGAAACAAAAAATCTGTCTGTGAGTGAGCGAGTACATGTGTGTGAAAAAGAACCGATGTGTGTGTGTGTGTGTGTGTGTGAAAAAGAACAGATGTGTGTGTGAAAAAGAAAGTGTGTGTGTGTGTGTGGGTGTGGTAGGAAACTCACCTAACCAGAACTCTCGATCGAAGTCTCCAAAACCGACCTTGTAGTCTTCCCAACCCCTCATGAAGTTCTCGTGGGGTTCAACGTCATCTCGCACCTGCACGCAAAACACACGCAAATAATAATAATAATAATAATACGTAAGCAAAACACACACACAGACACACAAATGGAGAAAGTATAGTATTAACACAGACACACTAGAATACTGATCTGTTGTTTATCTTCTGGACACACACACACACACGAACAGAGTAATGAAAGTATAAAGGACAAAGTATAATATAACACCAACACAAAACTGTACCTTATGTTACTATTGTATCTTCAGGACAAACTTAACTACCCAACTAACCTGGAAGACTGTCCATCCTCCGCCCTCACTCTGCAGATCACAGAACACCTTCCATGGTCCCTGTACCAAGTTGGGGGGATGGATGAGGTAAACACCGCTCCTGGAAGCACCTTGGGTTGATTGGATGTCCTGGCAGCTGGTACCCACGTGGAAGGACCCTGTTGGACAAGAGAGAAGGGGGAGGGGGTCGAGTTGGAATAAGTTAGTTAGTTGGTGGTCAGGTTGTATTATTATTATTATCATTATTATAGTAAAAGTAGTTGAAATAGCAGTAGGGGGAGTTGTTGTAGAAGTAGTATTAGTACAGTAATAGTAGTTGTAATATTAGTAAGAATCACTGTTGTTGTAGTAGTATAGGTACCAAAAATGTCCCCCAGTGAAGATAATCCCAAGTCACCAAGACCTCCATTACAAGGCGTTGTCGACTGTCTGACTGACTGACTGACAGAGGACTGAACTCGACTGAACCAGAGAAACGCGCGCCACCAAAGCCAAAGGGTGTCTGTCTACATAATGATGGGAAACGAGCCAGCCAACCCACCCACCAAGCCAGCCAGCCAAGTAACCAACCAACCACTAGCTTTCTACTGCCGCCATGATCAACAGTTTTCTCTTTCCAAGCACACAGCACTGAGGTGGAGGGGAGGGAAGAGGGGAGCCGAGGATTAGTTTGAGAAAGCTTGAGATTCTTTATAATAATTCTCTCCTTTTTATATCTTTCATTTTCGTGTTGTCTTGTCATTGTTGTGGTGAGTTTAATTAATCATTTTTTAACTCTCTCTCTCTCTCTCTCTCTCTCTCTCTCTCTCTCTCTGGGGTGAAAAGGGGAAGACTGTACTGTGGTGAGCAAAAGTTAATTAAGGACCCTGTGATCGTGTACGAAACAATAGGAGGCTTCTGATTCCACCAAACTATGCCATGAAAAAAGCTCCTTCAGTGTAAATGGTGTTTCGTGGCAGTGTTTGAAGGACTCTGTTACCTCCATATCTCTGACTACATCCCAGGGCCCTTAATTAATTCCCTCAGTCAACCACAATATAACTCGATCATTTACCTTTGTGGTTCGAACAGAAAAACAACAGAAATTACAGTCGATTGTGAACTGTGTATTATCGTTCGAACCCACAGGCAATTCAGTCATAGTGTGGCTGGCTGAGGGAATGAACTTCAGCACATCCCCATTAAACACAACAACCGGGCTTTCTATTGCTTCATTTGCCAAGCCATGAACTACATTTCGGTACCGTACGTAAGCTTCAGAGACTCGTGAACTGAATTACAGGGGAAGTTAATTAATTCACTGGCCCGTTGGATAGTAGTAGTAGTAGTAGTAGTAGTTTACAAGCTTTACTTCGAGGGGTTTTTGAGTGTGAGTACAGAAATAAGTTACTGAGAGAAGCACATTGATTAATCTCCCACACTTTCAACTCTTAATACCTTTTTGGCTTCTACTTTCACACCATCCTATTATTTTTTCAACGGCACACGCGGGAAAAAAAAATATAATACACCCATTTGCACCAGACAAAAAAAAAAAAAAAAAAATCATCCTGCACTTTTTAATATCAGAAAAAGTTCAACTTGTAAATATTTAGATAGCCCTTAAGTATTATTATTATTATTATTATTATTATTATTATTATTAGAAAACCCAATCGCAGGGTAATGGTTAAAGCAAAATAATAATAATAATAATAATAATAATAATAATAATAATAATAATAATAATAATAACAACCCAAAACCTCCTCTGGAAAAAATAATAGCAAAAAACATCCCCATTACAATTTTCTACAAGATCCTGATAACATGCAAACCAACAACAGGAAAAACATGTAAACAACCCGAACAAAAACAAATCAATTATGCTCCTTGGCGGTCAACTCACGTGTATAATATAATTAACCACTAATAAAGCGGCCGGTAATTACTGTAGATTAATAATAACCTATTTTTTATTTTATTATTATTATTTTTATTTTTTTTTTTTTATTATTAGTTTTTATGTTTTGTTTTTTCAATTGGAGGTCAAAGTGTAGGTCAAATTTTGCTCTTGTTCGAACTTGGCAAAGATAACCCCTTTTAATTAATACCCATCCACACACACACACACACACACACACACAAAAAAAAAGAAAGACATGCAAGTAATGTTTTCTATTTGCAGGCTGGACGTGTAGGTCTAGGTAACCCTACTTAAGGTGGTAATTCTTCTTTGGTACATTGGAGTGCCTTGACTCCTCCAAAGTATGCTAGGAAACAGGACCAGAAAAGTAAAAATAATGGTGTTCTGTTGCTTGGAATAGTTTGGAGGATTCAGTTGTTCCAAAATTACCAAAACAAAACTTCTCCCTTAAGAGACCACGTGATTTAGTCAGAAAATTGGAAGTTATAGTCTGTTCCACGGTCGAGACTTACCCACACCCACACACCGCAAAATAATAATAAAGATACATGACCTCAACTTACGTGTAAAATCATATATATCCCTTGTCCTGGTACCGGATGCATTGGCTGGTTTTAGTGGTGTACTCTCTGACACCACTTGACGAACGGTCCGTCTCAACTGGGACAGTGACGCAGGATCCAACCCACCCATGTAGTTGGTACCGTCTGACTCCATACCCGTACCATGGTCTCCTTCCTGGTGTAAATAATAATAATAATGTACAGTAGGGATGCACAACCGGCGGCCCGCATGTGGCCCTCAAGCAACCCTCTGGCGGCCCTTAGTAGGTAATATATGGTAATAAATAACAACAACAAAGTTTCAACCGAACATAAAGAAGTTTGTTTATGAATCACAGTGTCAAAAATCTCATTAAGAAGACTGTGTCATGTATGCCAGGTAATGATTATTATAGTTTTGTAACGTAATGGATTAAGTCATTAAGTACTATCATTTTTACCATTAAGCAACTAAAATTTCTACATTTTTGCTTAATATAAATCTTGTGGCCCTCAGTGAGTTTTAAGCTTGATCATGTGACCCGAGGAGCCTCAAAGGTTGTGGATCCCTGCTGGGGTACAGTCACGTTCAATACTCCTGCAACACTTTCGAATATATATATATATAACAAGAGTTTCTCCTAACCTTATACGTTTCTTTAAGTGGACTTTGAGATTAAAAGTAAATTCGTACCGGCCAGTACATCTACAATTTGCGAAATATTTGGAAAAGAATGGTGGAAAAGTGAGACGCCTGCCAGTATTCTAAGTTAGTACGTGTTAAGTACAGGATAATCACAGTCATTTACAAGTTGGAAAGTTGCCGTGCGTGTATCCTATATACTACAGAGATCATCCTGATTGTTTCTACACACACACACACGACGGCAAGAAAGCTAATTTATGCCAGGTTCACCCCCAAGACGTGTAACACACACACACACACACACACACACACATAAAGAAAGTCGAAATAATATATGAATTAACGTCCATGAGAGGGAGAGAGCTGTGTTAAAATAAATATGCTGAGAGAGTGAGACAGATTAGCCTATCAATTTAAGGGGAGATTCACTTGTTGGTAAATTGGAAAGCTACTGATTACCTCCTAACTTGGCCTATGCCAGAAAACAGACACCTTCAATGGTACTAATTTAATAGGGGATCCGTTTCGTTGCATAGTTTGGAGCAGTGGTTCTCAAACTGGGTGCCACGGACAGCGCCAAGGGGTGCCACAAGATTGTCATGAATGTTGTCTTGGCTAGATCGTCTCAAGGTACAGTCGGCAAAAAAAGTTTCGTTACCACCCCTACGTTAATTTTAACATGGGTAGCCGGTGTTGGGTTGGTACTCTGCCTACTTGGCTGCTAAGCCTTATCATCCGAGACTGATATCGTCTTTGCCGGGCTTGACAGTACGGGCGGCGGAGGCGTTGGCGGTCTGCCTTCGGATGTCGTCACTCATCAGTAGCCCAGTAGCTTTCAACGAGATAGGACGGGTGCTCGTTGCTCTTATGTACTGCTATGCCAGCTTAATAAACTTACATTACACCTGTGAAATTCTTACTCTGATGTAATGTTTTGACCATAAAATAAAACCGCCATTTAGTTCCATCCATGGAAGTGGCAAGTGCTTGGCTGAGCGTGTGTAGACGGCGAGTGACGGCCAAACACAGCCTACCCTACACAGGCCACAATGGCGATAATATGTGGGCCGCGGCCCGTGGCAGTCAACAAACATTGCACTCTGTTTCTTTATATCAAAAGTTTAACTAATTTTAAATTAAATTTTGAATGTTCAAGAACTCTTACTATTTAACTATTCATTATTAAGCATAAGGAAATGAGTCTGAGTATTTTAGAACAAGAATAACCGTGAAATACCCAGAAAAAGTAGCACGTCATTCCTACTCCCCTGCCCAATAGACACTGAAGAGTACATGGGTTGACGGAGGTATATATAAGACACTCACGTCAAGCCAGGCCTACCACCATTACATCACAGTGTTAAAAGGATGGTAACGAAACTTTTTTTGCCGACTGTACATTTGTAAAACAGTGGTTGTAGCAGTCTGCCTATAATTAATTGTCGGTGTAGGAAGGTACTCGCTCTAATATTTTTCTAAAATATAGGTAGATATTTCCTTTTGCACACTTGTAATAATAATTAAAGTAATTTAAACAGGTACAATTGTATATCAAAAGTTAATTCATGTGAGGAGGGGTGATGGTGAAAAAGGGGTGCCACAGAAAGGATTATATAAATTCAGGGTACCATCACTGAAAATAGATTGAGAACCACTGGTTTGGAGGAATCAGAGACCTTCCACTTCAACAACAAGAGAATATCCCCTTAAATTGATAGGCTAATCTGTCTCACTCTCTCACCATATTCTCTCTCTCTCTCTCTCTCATGGACGTTATTAATTCATATATTATTTCGAGTGAGAAAGAAATAGAAAGATAGAATACTCACATTTATTTGCTGAGCTTGACACACCATAACAACAACCACCAACACAAATGTATACAACGAGTTTCCCGCCATAATACTTGGAGTCTTATTTCGTTGTATTATTATTATTCCTCTTTTTAATGGAATCACAGCAAAATTTCCAGCTCAAGAAATATAAAAATGTCCTTAATTCTCTTTCATATTTCTTGGATTTTCTTCCTGTTGTTGTTATTATTTTTCTTGAAGGTTATTATGACAGGGTTTATTACAAGTCGCTCATTTGATTACCGGTACTGGACGTGTTGATGTAATTAGTCTTTCATTTGATTACAAGTATTGGATTATGCAGTCAGTTTATGTGTTTCTATAATTCGTCTTTCATCTGATTTTTATAAGTATTGGATATGTCGATCGTCAGTTAATGTGTTTCTATACGTCTTTCACTTGATCACAATTAATTAAGCACTGTTATTAGGGTGTGTTGTTATTGTAAGTCTCTCATTTGACCGTCATCACAAGCGCGCGTACACGTGTTGATTTACCGCCAATTTTTTTCTCTCTCTTCGTTAAACACTTACTGAATGAAATGATATACGACTTCGATTAATAAAAAGGAGGACTAGTAGCTGCCTGCCGGTGTGAGGGTGGTTATATAGTGTGTATGTGTGTGTGTGTTCTTGGAGGTGGAGATCGAGAGAGGAATGACGCCCGAGTGAGTGAGTAACTTGTAGTGGTGGTGGTGGTGAAGGAAGGAAGGGAGAGGTGGTGTGTGTGTGTGTGTGTGTGACGGTGGTGGGTGGGAGTGGGTGGATGGGTGGTGCAGTGCAAAATCTTACTCCCACCCCCCCACCCCTATACCTACAGTTAATAATCTCTCTCTCTCTCTCTCTCTCTCTCTCTCTCTCTCTCTCTCTCTCTCTCTCGTGTTCGCAGCTTCGCACTCATTCGAGTTTTCTCTTGGATTTGAGGGCATCGAGGCTCTCTCTCTCTCTCTCTCTCTCTCTCTCTCTCTCTCTGAATAGTATGCATGCAAGAACATTCCTGGTATTTACGATGGTGGACGTGGTACCGGTACGATGACTCCATAAACAAACATCAGAGCCATCGTACCAGTACCAACATCAACACCGTCAATGTTCTTGCATACGACCTTATTATGTCTGTATCTACACCGGTTTGTCAGCTGCCGTTTCTCTGTCACACACACACGTCTAGAAAAAGTTGCTGAGAGAGAGAGAGAGAGAGAGAGAGAGAGAGAGAGAGAGAGAGAGATCATACACACACAAAGGGGTTTACTTTGACCCATATATGACCTCTCTCTCTCCCCCTCTCTCTCTCTCTGGGATCATTGACTTCTATCCAAACTTTCCTAGAGAGAGAAAGAGAGAGAGAGAGCGTGACTAAGATTATTAGGGCAAAGAAAACGGGACTTGAGTTTCCCTGACTGAGTTACGGTACTTCATCACCCATGTATGTGTGTGTGTGTGTGTGTGTGTGTGTTACCACGGGCGTGACTGTGAAAGTGTGTCATCCTCGATATCTTGTTACCCACGGTCAAATGTCACGCCCTCTTTAGATATATATATATAGGAGTGCCTTGATTCCTCCTAAGTGTGTCAGAAAACAGAACCAATGAATAAATATATAAAACGCTATCCTGTTGTTCGGGAATATATAGTGATGGAGGAATCAGTTACTCCAGATTTACCCACCAAAAACACCAAAACACAACACTACCCTTTAACTATAACTAACAGAGAAATCCCATTCTTTCATATTATACAATTAACATGCATATGGTCATCTCTGGATCAACTATAATATATTGATCGTCATCCATATTTCCTCCTTACTATGACTGATGCTCCTCCTTCAAATGTAATGTGTCTAGGCATCTCGAACGAAATTGGACATGGTTTTGACATTTCTACCTCGATCTCGATCCTTATTTCACAGGTGAGGACAAATAACTTAATTAACAGCAATCCAATATTAATTACCTTTAGTCCGGCCTCGCCTTCCTCAAAATAGAAGGGAAAAAACCGAGTGGACAGAATTTTAGACCGCGACTCTACAATAAAAATACGATAGATAGAGAGGAGTAGAAATCAAGTACAGTAGGCTATAGTTCCCACGTGGTAATCCCCTTCCTACTATCCTACCTCCCTGACTCGATCCCTCCCTCAGTAGGCGCAGAGGAAGAGAAAGCAAACTCGGTGCAGGACCAATAGAATACTGCTGGAGTTTATTGGTCCTCTGGCTCGGTGCTTCTTCATGTTCAGTAGGTAAACAAAACACTCACCACGACAATCACTATAAGGATTCACACCGGTAGTTTCTAGAGAACGGGAGCTGCTGCGTTGTTGTGGTCGAATAGAATGCTGAAGAGGAAGAGAGCCAGGGAGGAGATAAAGAGGGACAGCAAACAGCGATGGAGTCATCGCAACAAGCACAAATAAGGAATCTTGAGAGTTGAGAGTTTACTGATATATTGTGTGGCTGCATGTGTACTGTCGGTGGTAATTTAAAAGTCCTGTCGACACCTGTGCCAATTAAGTCATGAAGTCATCATCATTAATATCCCATTATTCCCATATCCTTTTTCTCAGAGAGTAGGGATCGAGGCTCTAATAACGCAAGTGCAGGACCTGACTATCACAAAAGAAAACAAACACAAAACCAAATAAAAAATACGTTATAATCTCTCATACCTGACTATCACAAAAGAACACAAACACGAATACAAAATCAAAACAAACCGGTTATAATCTCACATACCTGACTAGCACGAAAAAAAAAAAATACGTTATAATCTCACATACCTGACTATCACAAAAGAAAACAAACACAAAACCAAATCAAAATACGCTATATAATCTCACATACCTGACTAGGCTATCACAAAAGAACACAAACAAGAACACAAAATAAAAAATACGTTATAATCTCACATACCTGACTATCACAAAAGAACACAAACACGAACACAAAATCAAAACAAACACGTTAATTATAATCTCACATACCTGACTACAGTAGTAACAGTAAGTATCATCATCCAATGTGACACTAATAACGGTGCCTTAAATTCTTTCTTTTGCACGAGTAAACAATGCTGTGAACCCCATGGGAATGTGTTATTATACTTGGTGGAGATATATTGAGGGGGTGTTGTTGTGACCAGGCAGAACCAACCAACCAACCAACCAACCGAGTCATTTACGGTAATCGCCGGTATAGCTTTCTCTGTGTGTGTGTGTGTTTTAGTGGTTGGATGGAGAGAGAGTGACGGGGTGTGTGACTGTGACTGTGTGTGTGTGTCCCACTGATGAGCCTAGCTTTGGAGTGGACAAGTGGAGGGACTGGGAAGGTGGAGGGTGGATACTGGAGAGAGTCTGAGAGAGTGGAAGAGGGACGGGGGTGGGGAGGCTGGGAGGAAAGAGTAGCCAGGAGAGATTCGTGTGGTAGGAGAGAGAGAGAGTAGGAGGAGGAGAAAGTGTGAGAAGAGGGAGGGGGAGAGTAGAAGAGGAAGTGTAGGTAGGAGGAGAGTGAGAGGGAGGCGTAGGAGAGAGTGGAAGAGGTAAAGTAGGGAGAGGAGAGAATGAGAGGGAGGCGTGGGGGCGTGGAGTAGGAGAGAGTGGAAGAGGAAGAGTGGGGGGCCCGGGGGGGGGGGGGGACAAGAACTCTTTAAGGGTGGAGAGAGTGGGAGGGAACTTACGGGTGGGGTGGGAGGGGGGAGTCTAAGAGAAAGAGATATATACATGCAGATGAGTGGGTGTGGCGATCGAGGTAAGGTATAGGGGAAAATAATAGGAAGAGTGTGGAGAAGGTAGAGATAAAATAAATTAGGCTGGAAGCAATTAAGACTGTTTTAACTTTTATAGACTTTAGACACAGTACTCCCTACTCCCCATGCCACACTATAACTAAATGGAACTGTCTTTCTCTCACTTGTATCAGAATTTTCATAAGTGAGGTTCTATGCTGTAATGACGGTGATTTCTGGACCTGTCACCATGGAGCCAATTATTAATTAAGCTTAGGTGGTCGTTTAATTTTGGCGAAATGGTGTCTATATTATACGTGTTTATCTATAGCCATCACAATTCAAGAAAATAGATCCCCTTCCAGTATATTGAAATGGTGTGTATTCTGGCATAGTTTGGAGGATTACAATATAATTATGGCATCCCCTGTGATCGTGTATTATGAGACTTTTGGATGGCTTCTGATTCCTCCTGACTATGACACGAAACAATTATAAAGATCCTTCAATGAGGTGGTTTTTCCTGTCAAGGTTTAAAGGACTCGCAAACCTTCAATTTTCTTACTACAACACGGGGGTCCTTATTAAATCAGGCCAATGAGCATTATAATCAGGTCACAAGTAATGAAACGGGCGAGAATGAAAGCCATCTTCATTATCAGACAGAGAAAGTTGTGGAAATTTAGGGTGTCATGATCACGTATGTAATTTTATATCCATGCTTCATTTTCACCAATACGAAAGTGGAAAAACTAGTTAGAAGCAATGTGGTAGTAATACAATGTAATTTATTCATTAAAGCTATAAGTACTACCAGACCATATACGGCATTAAATTTTGGAACTATAATTTTACAAGAAAATGGAGAAATAAGAAGAGATTTGGTTAGTCCACTGGCAGAGGTCTCGTTACGTTAGGTTTGTTTAGGTTAAGTTAGGTTAGGCTAGGTTAGGTTAGGGTACTGTATGTTAGGTCAGGTCAGGTTAGGTTACATTAGGCTAGGCTAGGTTAGTTCAGTTTAGTTGGATACTCTGGAGGGAGAAATTCTTCATATAATTCAGAAAATAATATGCTAGATTAATTTTCCCAGGTATTATATATAAATAGGACTGACTGTCCTTATTTATCCACCAATTTCTCTTTCACACGAGGATAAAAAGAGGAACCCACACACTTGTACAAATTTATTACTATCCTTCTAGTGTTTGTACACAAATCTTACATTATAGACAGCAATACAAGCTTTATTTAAATATCATGGATCTATACGATGAGTGGCAAGCTGACCTAATCCTCTCTGTTCAACTTGGGGTTCAGAATCCAATCACTCATTTCTCATTCCATATTATATTTAATGTGCTACAATAGGTCCTTGATATAACACTTATATACTAAGTCTTAACACTTTCATTGAACACAAACACAACAAATCAAGTAGACGGTATGGTAATGCATAACAGAAGCCTAGGAAAACATTTAGTGGTCTTCATTGAGGGACTAAGTTTAAAATGATGTGGTGGATGCAGGTGTAAATTTATTCATGTTGTGTCTAAAATGAAGTCGTGGGTAAAAGTATTCATTCGTTATGTGAAAGATAATGTCGTGGATAAAAGTATTGTATTTAGATAATGTCGTGGATAAAAGTACTGTATTTATTTGTTGTGTGTAAAAAAAACTCGGATAAGAGTATTTATTCATGTTATATCAGGGATCTACTGTATTTGATTCCTGGCAAGAAGTCGAGGCTTTTGTACATCTCATGCAAGCGTTTAGGCTACATCAAATAGTTCCTCTGACCTCTGAGCTATCGTCTGTCAAAGGAAAAATGTGTTAAAAAAAGCAATGAGAGAGAAAGAGAACATTGTGCCTGCAAAAATAGAAAAGAAAAAGTAGACAATGAAAAAAAAATATGCATGAACTGAGGATAGGGGATTAATTAATTAATTAAGGAAGTCATATTTTCTTTTGAGAGCATTGATTGGTTATTGATATCCTCCAAACTATGCCAGGGAACAGACTAGGGTACTTCAATAAAAGAGTAGAGAATCCGTTATATAGTACGGTCAGGAGGGCATGGTATAGCTTCAAATTCACTTTTAGCAAAATGTCCTCCTTAAAGTAATGAACAATAAAGGAAGCCTACAGAAACATGCATCAAGCCATCAACTAAAGAGGGAGAAGTGAAATAATTAACATAAACAGAGAAGCCTTCAGAAACATACGTGAAGTAAACATTAAACGGAAGCTTACAGAAACATGTGTGAACTAAAGAGGGAGGAGTAAAGAACATAAACAATTACCTTTAGAAAGAACACCAAATAATCAACAGACAATGACAATGGAAGAAAATTCCGACCACCCTCCCATGACTATTCTTACACCTGGCTCATATATATATTCCGACAACTGACCTAGAGAACTGTCTGTGCACACCGTCTAGCTAACATGAGGCAGCTATTACAGTCAAGAGGAAAGAGTGGGCAGACAGACAGACAGACAGGCATGGAAAAAGATTGTCTCGTACAAATTGTAGCAGAGAAAAGTGAAGGATGTGGGTGGGTGGGTGGGTGGATTGGGGGGAGGAAAGGAGATTTAGGGTGATTTTATTAAACTACTTCTTCGAGGAAAAGTTCTCTTTGTCGCCCAATTTCTATAATTTTGCAATGCATATTTAGCAACAAAATGCTATTTCCTCAAAGAAGTAGTTTAATGATACAACCCTTTAAAGGCTTGAGGTGGTGAAAAGTGATGGCTAACAATTAATGATTACTTTTTCTTGTAGTAACACTGTTTTCATTATAGTACAGTTCTATACATACACTTTGGGTAGGTTTGCTTGAGGTAATGTCCCAGCTTACAGTAAATATTGGTCACAATTCAAGAAACCTACTACAGTATAGCATATTTTATTTATTTTTCTATCCTGGCAAAGATGCACCAGTTCCCTTTAAGTAATATGACCAGGGATACACGTTCCAGTCAATTTCTGAGTTTGTAGGTTGCAGATAAGTACTGTACAGTACCTAGTTGTGTGTTTTGGTGGAATCTGACCTGGAATGAACTACAGTACAGTACATTTACCATCAAAGCCATAAAACTAACCGAGAGAGCCGGTACAATATCGCCAGGTTAAGAAAAAAATGGACTAGTACACAGTAAAACTCTTTGGGTGTCTTTTTTTATCCCATCACTCAACCACAATAATTCAATCACTGTCTAAAACATGTCTTTCCTATGGAGAAAAATGACAAGGTTGCTAGAATCTTAAAATGGGTGTTATTTTTTTTCACTCCCTACAGATGGCTGGCTACAATACACTCAGTAGTATATAATTGTATGTATGTATGTATTTATATGTACACTAAAGGGGGTAATATACACTTTCATTTGATACATTGGAGTGCCTTGTTGATTCCTCCAGAGTACATGTATGCCGGAAAACAATTAACAGATGAACAAAATTAATGGTGGTCTGTTGTTGTTGTTGTTGCTTGAAATAGTTTAGGGGAATCAGTTACTCCAGATTTACCACCAACACTGTACAGTACTTCCCCTCTTTAAATACAAACAGAGTGCTTGGCCTCGGGTGAAGCAGCACTCATGACATATTTATAACCTTATGGGGATAATTATCGGTTACAGTACACTCTTGTTGACTGTGTATAGTAGGGCTACTGATTCCTCCAAACTATACCAGAAAAACAGACCACATCAAACTCAATTAGGGTAGTCTGTTTCTTGGAGTTGTTGAGAGGAATCAGTTGTTTCATATCTGCTCCAAACTCTATAATACTCACTTCAAAGAAATTTCTGTTTAACATGAAGCAAACCTGGCTTACATGACATTCAGTTATTGAAAGATTTAGGTTGGTAGTATTAAACTACTTCTTCGAGGGAAAGGCTCTTCGTTGCTCAATTCATATTAATTTGCAAAACTAATTGAGCGACAAGAAGCCTTTTCCTTGAAGAAGTAAAATAATACCATCCACATTATGCAATATTGTAGCATAAGGTAATCATCATTTTGAAAAACTGTAAAGGACTTAATTTGCATATAGAATTTGCTACTTAAAATTCTGAGCATGTTTCAGTACACAGTAAATGGGAGTTGAAGTGTTAATAGTTAAGTACAGAACAGAAATATGTTCAGTGTTTACAATGATCAGTACCATATTCAGTATATAGAATTCATCACATGGATAAACTGCACTAGCATAATACCTTATACTATATTTCATGAATTTGCAAAGATAATTTATACAAAAGCCATCATGAAAGTTCTCATAAACATTACAACAGGATATATTTTGTATATACACATCTATCCATGCAATACATAATAGTTCTGTATAGGGCATATAAATATTACTGGGCATAACATTATCTTGCAGGAAATAATGTAAGCACTATTTTGTTTATTGATTAATTTCTTTACAACAAACCCTGGTGTTTGTGGTACGAGCTGCTTTGTTGTTAAGGAATTATACCGTCCGTGGGCTAATGCCAGCATACAGTATCTTATAGGCTTATTGGTATTTGTAGGAAGCTTCCACTTTTATTTACATACAAAACTATTGGGTATGTGAAATTTTTGTGAAGATTTCATTCAGCGGTACAGAAATGAATGCCTCAGTTTCATAAAAGTATGTCCTGTAGTTTACTGGGGACATCAGACAAGAACAACCATCAGTAAAAAAGATGACAACTCCATGCACAAAAAATTATCTAGAACCATTGTACTGGCCAATGGTCTAGGTGTACAGTCATGCCCAACAGTCCTGCAACACCTTCCAATGAAACGACCTCATAATTATGCGAAGCCAGTTGTCGTTGGCCCCGCTAAAATTGGTTCATAAGATTCACTAAAAATGACTCACTTTTTATTTAACCCGATGCAGGACTTTTGATCACACCTGTACAGTAATAAACCCTTTGTAAGCTTGACTACAGTAGTGCCTCGATTCAGTATAATGATTAAATGTAGCACTATCCTTTTAACAGAAGCCCAGTAAATCATGTAGTTTGTATGGTAATGAATAACACAAGCCTGGGAAAACATTTGGTGATCTTCAATGATGGACTGAATATAAAATGAAATGGTAGGTAATGAATAACAGAAGCCTAGGAAATCATTTGGTGATCTTCAATGAGGGATAGAGTGTAAAAAATGAAGTGGTGGATGCAAGTATTTATGCATTATATATCGAGGGTCTACTATAATTGGGTCGGCAACTTGTCTGTTCCAGCAGAAAGTACCACCACAAGGAAGGACACCACACATTCATACGGTAATCAATCAGACTCACGGGTTCAGAATAATTGTTCAGTGACTGGTATAGTAGCTGATAAATTTGGTTGTTGTTGAAGTTCCTCAAGCTATCTGGCCAAGCAGCCCCATAATAATTAGGCCTGGATGTGGTCCATACCACAAACAAGCATGTATAGTCTTCACAATTTGCTTCCTGACTCCCAGTTGCTACGAAATAGCCTCCGCTGAATGAGTGAATGGAAAGGGTAAGCAAAAACTGTGCTATGCCAGAAAGACCCTATACCAAAAAAGAAAAGAAGACAGAGGGGAGAGACAGCAAGCACATAGGAAAAAAACAAACAAAAGGAGGAACAATTGATGAAAGGTATTGGCTCAGGTCCAAATGGGAGCCAAAACCATCAGGGGGACAACAGGCACAGAAGGAAAGTGAAAACAAGAAGGGACAATTAAAGGAAGGAAAGGGTTTGGTTCAGGTCCAAATGGGAGCCCAAATCCTCAAAATATTGGCCTCATCTTTGCAGACAATACAACCCAGGCTACATCAGAGAAACTCAAACCCAATTAAGTTTGTCAGACATGAGACCTCTGCCAAGTACTCTACCCACCATCTTCTCTCATTTGTTGCCAGCGAATTTGAGGGCTTCCAAGTCCTCTAACTATGTTATGAAGCAGATTCCTTACATGCATACTGATGTTCTAATATGTTTCCTGTAGCTTGGAGGAATAAGTACAACCCCCACCCTCAACTTAAAACTGACCCCATTAACACCAGTAAAAATATACTTTAGGAGTATGACAATGGGCAAAGAGTGTGTTCATTCAGTTATGCTTCAGAACACCTCATACATTCGGAACTATCTATCTCTTCGAAACTCCTCATATCACGCTGCATATGCTGAGAAAATTTCCTTAACTTGGTATTGGCTACTATGTTTTCCCAGAGTACAATATCCATTTTCTCTTGCTCTATTAATACTGTATATTGATGGCACAACTCAATCTTTTCACTCAAAAGTAGCAAAACAGAGGATGGATTTGTATGTTTAGGATGAAAATGTGCAAAAGAAACAATGTACTTAGTAGGAATAAAACAGTTTAATAAATTTCATAAAGCTGTTTTCTTACACCTTCCCAATTACTATACAACCTCAAAATCATCATCATCAACTTCTCCCATCATCATAATCATCATCCACTTCACATCATGTCAAATTATATTTTTTATGAGGTCAGACATTTGATGACCTTCCTCCAATTGTCTCTTGCCAAGTTCTTCCTCCTCTCTATTGTATAAACAAAACAGCACAAATGAGTTCCTGTATGTAATAATTGTCGTTACTATATGCAGATTCCTCAACACTTATGACTATAATATGTATATATAATTCAGCTATTGTACAGCTCAATAATTTAACTGCAAGCTTCACTTTTCCATTTGTTCTAATATGCTCTCAGAATGCAAGCATTAACTACACCCCTTGCCTCAGATTCTGTCACACCATACATTACTGCCTGCACTTTGCCCGTAATCACTGTATACAGTACATATCTGTTTACACACATTTCTATGTATTATTTGTTTTACTTACAATAATAAATAAATCACACCTGCTCTTATTTATTCATTCATTCATATGTATTGATGTATTGTTCCCTCATGGACATTTCCCTTTAAGGTCTGGCCAAAGTAGAAGAGTAACAATTTCACCACCACACATGGTAAATTTTACTGGAGGCCTGCCTAGCCATCTCAAAGGGTGGTGTTTACTCCTTGCCCCCAAGAGAGAGTTTGTGTAGCACAATGTACTACATTCATGTTGAGGAAAGGGTGTTCTTAGGTAGATATGTAGCTGGTATAGGTAATATTTTCAGACGTGTGTGTGGTGTAATTAACTGGGACTGGCGTGAGACCCCAGTTGTAGGAGACAGAAAGTAATGTAACCACCAACCAAGGTCTGGGAAGGAAATGAAAATCCAGGCATTTCCTTGTCTCCCAGTATTTTGTTGATAATTATATACTATATATGCTCTACAAGCAAGGACTCCTTCCTCAGAGTAAGGTCCTTGAATACTGAGGCATTTTAGTTAAAGTAAAAGTTAATAACATAGGAATTAATCATTGGTTCCAGCAGAAATGAATACCCTTATTCCACTATAACTGTTTAATGTACAAATTCTTACAGGTAAAAGACAGACCAAGATTGTGATACGTTACCAAGGGATGTTCAACACAAACCGTCCAGACTCCAATGACAGACAGACAGATGACCCGAGTACAGTATATGAGACGCACCGAGGCACAAATGACCACGTGCCAAGACATCTAGAAACAGTCAGTATATAAATCACAGTTCTATTTTTAAATCACAGTTGTGTATTTCTCGCGTTTGATGCTGCAACCTTTACGGAAGGTGGACACGGACGACAAAACAGCATTTGAGCTGTACTGCCGTGCCTTATAGAACCTTCCTCATCCCATCCCAAACCCCAACACTGCTCGTAGTTATTTTCATTCACATTCCACATTTTAATAATCTTCAGTAACTTGAAAAGAGCCAAGGTATAGGTTTGTTTTTTTTATCCTGGTGATAATGCACTGATTCCCTACTAAGTAATACAGTATGACGTTAGAAACACTTTTTGCATACATTCCAGTGTCATTAAGTTGCAAATCAGTACCTTATTATGTAAATTTTTTAGTGCAACTTATTTTGAATTACATTACATTCATGGAAAATGCCAAGTAATCAAAATAATGAGAGATCAGGAACATCTTGGCCATATCAAATAAAATGGATTACAATACACAAAATCAGAAAAAACAACAACAAAACACACACATAAGAAAATGTACGTGTGTGACCTACAGGTGCTCTTTAACTAAAACTCTTCCCAGCTGTGTTGGCTCCTGGTCAGTAGAGGCACTATTGGCCACAAGAATTCATACACATGCTGTTGGTTTCAAGGGTTTACAACATATAGAATGTGTAAGACTTTGTAACTACAATACAACACTATTATTAGGCATGTTTGTTTTTGCATTCACAGAGTCACATAGCAGATCATTCATTGCAGTACTTTCAAAATAATGACTTTGCTTTATAATAAGCCTGTGTACGAATTCCTGTGGCCAAGTGTACAATGTGTAGGGAATATCTCGGAACGCCTCACATGGCCAAGCTCACCTTTTGCTTCAAGATGTGGACACTGGACGACACGCTAATGATTCAATAAATAGGTAAAATATCATGACTCAAGATCAAATAATATACTGTATACTGTGTATAGCATCAAGTCAAACCTCGTAATTGGTGAAGGTCAGGCTCTGATGAAAAAAAAATATATATAAAAATAAAACAATAGGAAAGTGAGAGAAAAGAGACCACGAATTACGAAGCTAAACTGACTTCACTACCAAGCATACAAATTGTTTACAATGAACCAAATTCTTCACAAATGCCATTAGGATAATATATTTTCTAGTTTCAATCTTCAGACTTAATCCACAGGAAGAGTGAAACAAACATGGGTCTCGAGCTTTGGTCTGTCACGTATTCAAGACATCTTCTGGGGAGAACTCGGTTTCCTTTACCTTTTGTGTGGGTTAAGGGGGTCATCTATTGTAGTCCAATGGCTATTGATTCCACCAAACTATGTCAGGAAACAGACTAGTACCAATATATGATTAGGAGGGTTTGTTTAGTAGCATAGTTTGGAGGAGTCAGTAGCCCCTCCAATTTAACCATATTAAATGATCCCCTTACATATATTTTAGTAGCTACGCCACTGTATCATTGTCAAAATACAAATATTCACTAGGAAAAGCTCAGAAAACATTTCTGTACAGTAGTCCCTTGATATAATGCTAATACAGTATATTTAACATTTTTCATTTAACACAGACCCAGTAGATCAATTAGCCTATGGAATAATGAATTACTGAAGCCTGGGAAAACATGTGATAGTCTTCAATGAGGGACTGAGTATAAAGAGTGGTGGATACAAGTCTTTGTTTGTGTTATATTAAGGGTCTGCTGTACCAGGAATCATTATGAAACTCTCCCTATATCACCGACTATTAAATGCTGCTTATCATTATTCGGACAAAGCAATTAAAAGTCATCACCAAAATAATATATTACAAGAGAAAATTAGGTCTACAAAAATAATGGAACTAAAAAATAATAATTATAATCTCACCAGATACTTGTAGTACGTGAATACACACTCACAGACTCACATACACACAGTCGCCTCTCAGGAAACTATTATTCATTTCTACATTAAGATCATAATATGTATACAGTACTGTAGGTTTCAATGACAATCACTTCCGAGACAATTCATATGCATTCCCATATCCAGATCAATTGTATACTGGAGGTTTTAAATATTTCTAATGACAACCTAGGTGTGACTGTTTGGTGCCTGGTACAATACATGGTTGAGAGACTTTAGAATTCTACAACTCACTCTCCCTCTGATTGTCTTCTTCTTTGACCTCTCTGTTTCCCCTCTATCTTTGTCTAAATTTCTATGACCTTTATACTTTGATGGGAATCAGAAAATAGGTTACGAAATGTGCATTGTTTTTTAATTTCAAATTACAGTGCCTATAAAATTTCAAAATTTACTTAGTAAAAAAAATTACTACACCTTTACTTAACCACTGTATACATATAAACAATAATATAAAGATGACTCAATGGCAAGAAAAATGAGCAACAGGTAAGGAATGGATGACAGATCATTGGTTGGTGTCCCTCCTCTCTTTCTGATGCTATGTTAATACAGTATATTACATCTAGCCTCTTACGAGGACCCAGGCCCAGTAGACGGCAACCAAATCATTCTTTCATTCATTCATTTAACTCACTGATAAAATGTCCAACTAAATTCCCCATAAACTTTCAGCCATATCCATGAATAATCTGTACCAACAAATTTTTATCTCTATCCTTGACAAATTATGACAACTTTGTGCTGCATGCAAGAAAAACTACCGGCAAGGAAACGACAATGACAGGTACGACAGTTGCATATAACACTACATCGAGCAACTGTATAGGTTGTTAATATTGTCCCTATCTCCTTGTGACATTTCCAGTATGCAGCCTTGTCCATCATCAAATCACATGTGATATTCTTCTTTATTATTCTGAAAACCACCCCAAGTGTCAAACTAATGATGGCAAATGCATATTTATAAATCAGTTAATGTCTGGAATCTTGAAGTTCAATATTTCACATATACATAAAACTGGTTAGTCATACATGTGATATATAAATGTATGTAAGTTTTACTAAATATGAGCCAGAAATAGGATTAACTATACAATATATGCAGGAGTGTCCAAGTGGAATTTTACACATAAAAGTGTGTGAGTGTGTGTGAGTGTGTGTGTTGTACAAGTGAAGCATCCAACTCAAGCCACGGGTATCAATGATAAGAATCTCTTTAGTATAGGTAGAGCAGAGTAATGTATAGACTACAATATGTTATATCTGTGGTTGACAGTAAGGATATGTACCTTATATCATAAAGGCTCAGTGATTGGATGAAAGTTACACAGGGTTGTGGAGTTGGTGATATTATATCTAGAATTCAACTCCAGACAGTATATAATTACAACTACAACTCCACTGTAAATAGAATTGCTATACTGTACTGACTCCGAGTCCATTCATGAACTGATGACTACACAACTTTGACTCCACAACCCTGACTTTACCTATACAGACATAAATATATCAGTGAATTGAAGGTCTATTTATTCCTCCAAACTATACCATAAAACAGGATATCTCAGTACACTAAAAGGGGACCTACTTTGTGGCACAGTTTTGAAGAATCAGTAACTTCTCGAGATTGATGTTTAGCCAGGATTTTAACCAATTGCACTCGATACAATACCTACTGTCAACTTGAGAAATAAATAATGAGTATAGTGAGATATGAAAATCATCTTGGTATTCCAGCATTAATGTTAACACTCCCAGGCTCCGGTGACACACTTTCTGTATCAGGTATTCAGTCCCTTGGTACTTTGTGTCTTGTTATTGGAGGCCTGCTGATTCCTTCAAACTATGCCAGGATCCAGATGGCCTAAATATTACTAACAAGGGATCTGTTTTGTAGTATAGTTTGGATGAATCAGCAGCCCTCTTACAAAGTTTAATTACTGTAATCACAAATATTAAAGACGAAGAAAGAAACCGCGCTACGCCTGGAAGACCCTGTAGTACAAGGGAGAAGGATACATCAAAGAGGGAGAGATGATAAAATGAAATACAGTGGCTTGGGTCGGAAGGGGCACAAAAGCTTTTAAAGTACTGGTACTGGCCACATCACTTCAACCATTAGAGATTCTCCCCTTCAGTGTATTCATAACGTAAAAACAAATAGTCCCCATCTCAATCCATTGGAACTGTTAGTGTGTCGGGCTGTTAAAGGAATGAGCCTGAGAGTGTTAAAGACTTCACTATAGTGCTGAGTGTATAATATATCAACCTATGACTACTGCACAAAGTACCTTACACAGACATGTTGTGCAATAAAAAAAAAAAATTGTCTTTTCAAATTAGTCTTTCCAATAATGAAAAACCATCACTGAATTACACCATAAAAGGCTATCATATATATTCTTTTCTGCTATATTATTTCACCATATTAAAATGTACAGTATCCTACTTATAATAAAACAAAAGCTTCACTATTTCCAAAAGATCTCGGTTCCCCTCTGTGCTTGGCTGAAAAAAGATGCAGTTCAATTTCTATTCATCTGTCTAACAGGGATGCACCTTTACATTCCCACAATCATTCCAGCCTAAGTAACACAACAATATAAAATTCTGTTTAGGTATCAAGTGAAAAAAAAGGCATATATATATATATTTATGATATGGCAACATTTCTAAAACCTTCATCTAGTAAAATAAATATCATATGCTCAGACAGGGTACCACTGAATTCTCACCGAGGAAAATCACCTCCTATAATAGACATTTTCTTTTCAGTAACATTACACATTTCATTCATACGAAACACATTTCAAGAATCAATGTTGCCTGACACACTTTGATAGTAACAGGCAAGACTCAGTGTTCATCTACACTCCCTGCCATCACCGTATTCCTGATTCTCATACACAATCACATAGGGAAGGTGGGAAGGAAGAATGAAGGGAGAGAATAAAAGAGGGCAAAGAGATAGGCACGATGGGGGAAGGGTGGGGGGTGAGGTTCAGAATATATTACTAAACATAGATCGTACAATTTTGACAAGAAGTACACGATGGAAGCAGGGAGTGTTGGCACCAAACTCTGATTTCAGGTGACACACACACACATATACTGACAGTAAGGAGCACTGCTAAACAATTGCTGGGGATTGGTTGGTAGCTCACGCCCCTCTCTATAACGCCACACTCTCCTTAACTTCAAATGCGTACGTCCTTCTGTGTGACTGACAATAATTTCAAGATAACACAGCAGCAAAACTCATCATCATTTCCATAAAATAAACAGTGTGGAGCTTCAGCAGTGGTGGGATGGGATGGGGTGGGTACATACCGAGGTGAGGAAGGAAGGAGGGGACTACTCTAGCAGGAGCAGTTGTCACGGTTGGTCTGGGAGTCATTGCTGAGGTTGGTTCTCCCGGGCTGCGTTGGCTTGTGTTGTACCCCAGACTCAGCCGCATTCAGGTCCAAACTGTGGGGTGCAAGAGCGATGATAAATCAACTAGACAATGTGGGAAATGAAAAGGGGAAGAAGGTATCCTATGCTTGGCCAGAATGACCTTATACTACAATAGGAAAGGGAAACAGAGATGAGGGACAGAAAGCCAAGAGGAAAAAGAAAGTGAAGGAGGGAAAAATTAACCGTGTGCATATTTGACGTACCTGCCATCCTGGATATTCTGGTAAATCTTCTTTGCTGTCTCCAAAAATGCTTCTTCCACATTCTCACCCCTGCAAGTTTAAAGATTGTCATGAATAGGCCTCATGTTCAATGTTTTCTATAAACTTAATGAAATACAGTCTGAATACAAATGCAATTATTACCAGAATCTAGCTTAAATACAGTAACATGATTAAATAAAGAATTTGGATTAAGGGATACAGTAGATGAGCCGACACGATATAATTTAACTTATATCAATACGAAGTACCAAGAATAGTTTTCCATATGAACATGTGAAAACAACAACCATCCCACAAAGATTTTACAGTGTTCTAATGTTTTATTCAAACTACAGAAAGTACTTACGTCTTTGCACTGGCTTCAACAAACATCAAACCATTTTCCTCTGCAAATTGCTTAGCCTCATCATATGTGACATCCCTCTGCAAAGGAGACAAAAACTCAGTATTGTACTAACAGCCGTCTTCATCATTGTCACACACACGACGAATTACCATTGGCCAGGAGTAAAGAGGGAAGTAGTGTTGGTAAATCTGGAGCAACTGATTCTTCTTAAAGCATTTCAGGCAATAAGCCACCATTATTTTTGTTACTATATTTCTGTTTCCTGGCATACTTTAGAGGAATCAAGGCACTCAAATGTACTATAAGTATATTAATCCCATAATGTGTCTGGTGAATCATCTTACTTGCGCATCGAGGTCTGCCTTGTTGCCGATGAGGAAGATAACGGTGTTTGGGTTGGTGAGGTTACGAGCATCCGTCAACCAGGAGCTAAGGTGGTTGTAGGTAGACCGTCGGGTGATGTCATACACCATTAGTGCTCCAGCTGCTCCACGGTAGTATGATCTGTGAGCAGAACACATACATACACGATGCTGGTGCTACATTGTGAGGAGTTTCATGGCAACAAATTTCCACAACAATTTACTTCTCTGTCCTCCATTTCACTACTGATATACAGTACCTCACATTTTTGCCCATCTTCTCAATGTCATTTTCACACTTCCTCACCTTTCTCCAAAACAAAGGAGTCCAAGGGAAGGAATACCATAATAAACGTACAAAGTATAATATGAACATACCGTACTACAAAATATAAACACGATAATAACTGAGGAAAGTATAGCCAAACATTTGCTCATGACAGTAAGGTACATTACTCATCCCTTGCAGTTTTAAAGGTCAAATATGATAGCACATAACTCACCTAGTAACAGCTCTGAACCGTTCCTGTCCTGCTGTGTCCCATATCTGTAATTTAATCTTCTGGCCAGCAACTTCAATGATGCGAGTCCCAAACTCGACACCTATTGTGTGGGGGCAGTCGGCCATAACTGTCAAGAGGAAATGTTACTTAATTAGACTACATGATTCATCAATGAGTGATATTGAATATTTTACAGGTAAGCATATTGGAATGTTTTCATATGCAAATGAGATTTACCTTCCTTAAGACTATAAATACCACACACACCTATATATAGACCAAGATAACTAACATAATCATATATTAACTGTGTTCTACTTGTATGGTACTGATACTTACACTTCTTTTCTGTAAATTGGTGGAGAAGACAAGACTTTCCCACACCCATGTCTCCAATGATGATGTACTTGAAGATATAAGAGTAGTTATACGGCCCCGCGGACATCTTGAACCTGCAGGGATAAGCTTTTGTCAGTACAGGAGACCTTTGAAATACAATGAATTAAGGTGGAAGTACAGTGTTGTAAATCTGGAGCAACTGATTCCTCCAAACTATTCCAAGTGACATAACACCATTATTTTTGTTCATCAGGTCCTGTTTCCTGGCATACTTTGGAGGAATCAGGGCACTCCAATGTAACAAAAGTGAATTACCCCCTTAATACTTGTACTCACCACTACATTTTACACTCAGTCCATCAAATGTTTTCCCTGGCTTGTTATTCATTCCCATCCTGACTAAGTGAATTTCTGAGCCTGCATTAAAATCATAGTGCTAAATTTTAATCATCTTGTTAACTCTTTCCAATTTTGTGATTCTGATGAGATTGTAGGCATATAATTTACTCGCTTATATTTTGACATTCATTTCCATAGTCTGAGATGATGATGATGGGAAGGGAGGTTAAAAAGTGAGGGGAAAGGATGGGAGGGGTGGCATAATGAAGGGAGGGAAGGGAAGGGGAGAGGAGGTTGAGGAGTGAGGGTAAGAGATAAGAGAGGTAGTGTGATGGGGAAAGGAGAGGGGTAAGGGAAGGAGAGAGTGACATGAGAAGTGAGAGGAAGAGATAAGAGTGGTGGTGTGACAGGGGAAGAGGGGAGGGGAGGGGATAGGCTAATGGAGAAGCAGGACAAGTTACTGACAACTACGGTAGACTTTTCTTTTTCTTTGACCAGCCATGCTCAAGAAGCCAACAATATATTTTACCACAACCATCCTTTATTTTAATTTGTTTTGTCACTGCGACCAGAGCGTACCAGGGGTCTGTGGGGCAGGAGGCTATTCTGCCCCAGGAGAACATTAACAACAACAACAACAACAACAACAACCACAACCATTCACGTACACACTTCTCAGGACTATTCTTGGTGAAGCCTAACAAAGTCTCTGTAACAAAATCCACTTTCACTAACACTAAACAGTTTCTCACCTAATGTATTCTAACCCATAATTATGCATAAAAATGGTGTGTGATTTGTTTAATTCTGGTAAAAATACACTGATTACCTTTTGAGTAATATGACTTTAAACACTTTCATGAATATTCAAGGGCTTCTAAGTAGCAGGGAAGTACCAAGTTGTGTCAAGGTTTGGTCCAAGTTGTCTTTGGATAACATTAAATTTACTGAAAAGCCAAGAAATGAAATGAGGGAGCCGGTACATTCTCACAAGGATAAAAAAAAAAAAAGTACCGTAGTATAAATATAGCCTATACAGTACAGCTTTACTACTGTATAAATGTATATATATGTTATACTAAGAACCTCAAATTACAACTTCAGTCTATTATTATTATTATTGAATGTGCTAAGTTAAATAAATGAGCAAATTGATTAAAAAATAAACCAACCAACACTGCCTTAGTAATAATACCACTTTGTAAGGATGGAGTTTCTATCCAAGGTTACAATAAGGTGGTATTATACTGGAAATCTGGTATGACTGAGAGGAATACTGTATCCATAATGCATACAATATAATTATTATGCTGTACTGGATATGAAGCTGCTTAGTAACGATATCTACAGTATATAACAAAATAGTAGTGTATGTTTGTTTGACATCGTACAAAAACAAAAGAATAAAGCATACATACAAAATTACACTGTATTGGATAAAGATATGTATGGTAATGTAATATGTAGTAAATTATATCTATGTAATTAAATAGTAGTGTATGTTTGTTTGGCATCATATATATACAAGAGTATAAAGCCTAAAGCATATATACAAAATTAGGCTATACTGTATTGGATAAAGCTACCGTTAAGTATGGTAATATAATAAGTATGGTAGTAAATTATATCTATGTAAAAAAGCAATAGTGTATGTTTGTTTATCATCATATATTATAAACAATAAGATAAAAAAACAGGACATAAGATCATATCTATATAACAAAACGTAACTACTTAATGTATGTGTGTTTTGACTCATATAATATAAACAATAGGATAAAATCTATATAACAAAAAAACAGTTGTATATGTTTGTATGTTTTGCCAGTTTACACTAAATAAAAAACATTAATATGATGAAACCAGATGCGCAAATTACGGGGCTAATAATAATAATAATAATAATAATGATGAGTAATGATAAAACTAATATGGATGACAGATGTAAGTTACGTACGTATGTATGTATGTATGTTAAACCTCGTTAATTTTAGATGTAATGGTTTTCCCTACCTTTATTTAACTGACACTTGACCCTATTATAATATTTCCCCACGCCCACACCACGCCCACACACCCGAGTAATAGTGATAGTAGTAGTAGTAATAGTAGTAGTAATGGACACGAGAATATTTGCTTATTTTAATTATCTTTTCTCTTCACTTTTCTCTTTTTTTCCTACGCCCACACCTGAGTTTTAGTACACAGTTAATAGAGAAAGAGGAGTAGTAGTAAATAGTAATGGTAGTAGTATGTTAGTAGTAGTAGTAGTAGTAGTAATGGACACAGAGAGAAGAATGTTGTTGCTTCTTTTACTTCTCTTCCCTTCACTTTTCTCTCTTTTCCTACGCCCACGCCCACCACCCCCACGCCCACACACCCCATACCACGCCCACACACGCCCACTCACCAGAAATATAGTAATCTGAGGGGGATAAATCGATGAGGGCGCCTATTTCATGACAGTACCGTCCAATATGGCGATTAGTAAACTCGACATGGCAAGAGTGGTCGATAACTCCCTCTCGCCCCACAAACAATTGAATAAAGGAAAATAATATTAAACTAAAATTATGTTAGGATGAAAATAGATGATAAGATGGGTATTAAAGTATGGAATAATGAAATAATGATGAGGATGGAAGGAAATTGATGTAAAGTATGAATGGTGGAAAGGGTGACTGACAGAAGGCTTTTTATGCGATGTATAGCGAGCTAGGCTACATCTCTCCTGCAAACAATTAAATACTGAGGAGGATATATATAATATATATTGGCAATATGGTTAATATAAGCGTGAAATGTCGATTATAAAAAAGGCAAGGGGATGTATAACAGAGAGAGAGAGAATATCGTGAATTAGGTTATTGTGACGCTGTTTGAAACTGAACATAGTAGACATTAGAAAAGAATGAATGCAAGTTAACAAGAAGAAGAATATTATGAAGTAATGATACCGAGTAGTTAGTAAGAGATATAGTGAAGTGAGGAACAAGGTTTCGCTGTACAGTAATAATTAAATGACAAATAAAGATATGGAGGTGGAATGGGAGGTGTCCTTCCTAGAAAATTATTAGTATAAAGAAGAGGTTAGAAAGCATAAATCTATATGACAAAGGATAAAAGAAAAGATATTTGGCGAAGAGGAGATTTAGTACCTGTCAACATATGGGAGTGACAGATACGGAATTTATAAAGTGCCGTTAAAAATAATGACTTTGCTATTTATAGCAGGACTTTTTTTTCTCGAATTTAACTCATTAAATGTCAATGATACTTATGTGAAATAAAATGTTAGTTCTTGCATGCAATTACAAACATACAGTTTAATATATTATAGAAATAATTAAATCATTAACCCCAATAAATTCATCAATTTATTATTGACATATAACTTTTACAATAGAACAACCAAAGAAGACTACAAATCTTTTCTACTTTAGATTCTACAAATATAATACAACTCAAATATAAAGAAATAAATGGCACCTACATCAATAAATGATTGTATTACTGAGGGCGTAGAGGGACCTGAGGGGGTTTAGTTTTGTCAGGCAAGGCAACAGCTGATCGTCATGGAGGGCTATGAAATTTCCAGGTATTACTGATCTAATGCTGTATGTAGTAACTATAGTGACATATGGTGTACTATTTCACTATTTTCTCAGCCACAGACATATAGAGGTTTATAATATATGAGTGAATAGACAGTGTTGGGGTTTAAAGGGGTTGGTCAGAGAAGCCTGGGTTGATCTCCCAGTATGGAATCTACTTTGATATTTTTAACACTCTGAAAGCTATAATTACTCACCTTGGATGATTATAAATGACACTGGGTTACACTACGTCGTCAGTTGAGAGAAGACATACATACATTGACTGTCCCGAGGTAGTTAGGAGGAGAAGTATTTAATTATAGATTCATACCTGCATTCGTGTCTCATTCGAGGTCATTACTTGTGAATCAGTGGTGGTTCGTATTTATTATAAGAGTCATCATTATTGAACTATGAACACATTTTGACAAAGATTCTGTTGACTTACAATATGTCTTGAATAAAATGTGTGTTTGTCTGAGTGATTCGTGGTGATTCGATGAACACACACACACACACACACAAATTACCAGTAGAAGTGGTGTGTGTCAAAAACATACATAACTTTAAAGAAAAATATGATAATTGTGTTTTAAAATATGGGACATTACGAGCTTGACTCCATCCTGTAAAGATACAAATAGGGAAGAACACACACACACACACATACACACTATATATATATGATTCTTTCCAATACAGTAATCCTTATCTTTACACATCTTGTCTTTACACATTATGACTCAATATCACAGAGTATGGTACTATTGGTCACAAGAATTCTTACACACACTCTTGTTTTCGAGGGCTTATATACAACATATAGAAAATTTAAGACTATGTAATTTCAATACAACATTATAATTAGAATTGATGTTATGCAGTTACTGAGTCATTTAGTAAACCATTTATGGTAAATATTGCAATTATCTGCGTCCTCGATTTTCACACTTTTTGTCCACCGAAATCGCCCATTTCTCTTCCCTTATTATTTTGGAGACTGTTATATTATGTGGATATACGTAAAAAAACATGAATAACATTTGTATGTATTTACTTTGAAACGGGAGTGCGGCTTTCCTAGCGGGCTCCCGACTTCCCGCCACTGCGGCCAGTGTTGCCAGATACAGGAATACTTTCATGTTTTAGTCAAATTTTGTCCACACTTGGGAAATCGTATGAAGAATGTTCAATTAATAGCCCAGTTGAGCGGGAAATTCAATAATTTAAAATTGGGATAAATAATTTTTTGATCAGACGAAATAACCTGACCTACCTAACCTAACCTAGACTGTTGTTACATTCAGGACCTAACTTAATGTCCTTCGGGACCTTTAAAAATAAAATAGATCCTGTGGATAAGAGCTAAAAGTATCCCGATTGGATGGGTTAGGTATATTGTACACAACTGCCTGCTGGACCTTTCGTTATTTCGCCAAGGGGATCTGGTAACACTGTCCGCCCGACCTCAGTTCGTCCCTCCGCTACAGAAATGTCGTATCTTAAAATTGAAATATCGGTATTTATTGAAAGAATTACCGTTTTGTAGCAGTGTTGCCAGATCCGGCTAGGTCCCAGTACTTTGCCCCGGTCATTTTCTGTACTTTACCACAGTTATTTCCCGGTAGTTTGCCCAGGTTAGGTCCCGGTAGTCTGCCCAGGTTAGGTCCCGGTAGTCTGATGCGATCTAGGTTAGGTTAGGTAAGGTTAGGTAAGGTCAGGCTAATTTCAAAATGCCCCATTTGAATATGCCCTATCTTGGAAATGGGGCATTTGCGGAGAAAATGCCATAGAAGAAAATAGTCTTAGAATGGTCTAAATAAGTGGGTAATGAAGGTAGAAAAACCGTACCCAATAACGGTAATTCCTTCAATATTTACCGAAATATCTAGCAAAGAATACATTTCCACAAGATAATTCCACTGAGTATTGATAAAGGTAACCGAACCCTACCTAACCCAACCTAACCTAACCAGTAGTTTGCCGGCGCAGATAATCGCAATATTAGCTCCATTTATTACAGTACTTCCAGAATAATGATCTCTCCTTCCATATAGCCTGTGTAAGAATTCATGTAGTCAACTGTACCTTGTATAGGCTGTATAGTAAAATAATAAAGCTAATAATACTATATGATTTTTTCCAATAATCACACAGTGCCTGGATTATACAGTAAAATAATGAAACTAGCCTAATACTATAATTAATTATTTCTGTAATTGTCAGGTCATAACTCAACTTGTGAAGCCCAGTATGACACCAATGAAGAACTTACAGGACTGGGCTGCTGACTGTATAGCACATAACCTTCTTCACAGTGTCTGCCTCACACAGCTGGCCACATATGCCTTCAGAGGAAAAGTTGGAGCTACGCAGAAGGAAATTGTCTCCAAGTGTCTGGTAAGGCTCAGAATGCATGAAATAAATCATCATTACCCAATTTCCCTTTTTTCCTGAACCAAGAAGGGACAAAAAAAAAAGTAATGTGGGTCACAGTTGCATTTAGTCCCCCTTCCGAGCCAATTATTTTCTTCTCCTTCACTGACCTTTTTCTCCTTATTCCTTTGTGTTTGTTGTCCCTCTCCTACTCTCTGTCACCTTTTGCCACATCCTACCGGGTCTTTCATACCTAGGGCAGTGTTATTTCTTTCTCTTAATTTTTATTGATCCTTTTCAGAGAGAGCTGAAGCTGTACCTGTCTAGCCTGGAGTGTGCTGATCCATGTAGCAGCATCAGTAACCCGGCCTCTCGCCTCCTCAAGCATCGCATCGCCTCCGTTGCTGAGTACACCTCCTGTCAGTCACATCTCAGCTTCCTCAGGGCATCCATCCTCAAGCTCTTGTTGTTTGAGGAGTTTGTGTTGAGTACTGGTGTGGAACAGGAGGGTGGTGGTGGTGGTGCTGGAGAGGATGTGGCCTGGGAGGATGGTGGGGATGGTGGGAGTGACTTTAGCTATGAATACTCATCAGACTTGGCCTACCTTAGTGCCTTTGTACGGGTCCTGCAGACACTGGGACCGTTCCCGGTGGAGAAGGTTATTATCTGCTTCAACTTTCAGGACTCTGATGATATGAAGTCAGTGCTGCAGGCACTGTTCACCAGCTGTACTAAAATCAAGAGTATTCATTTGGCTGGTAAAAGTGTCAATCTAGTCACATTAAGTAAACTCAAGTGTTTTTCCAAACAGTTGGAAGAACTGGTGTTGATAGATTCATTTGGATCCCTGACAAAGGATGTGTTTTGTGTGTCGCTTCTTGGGAGACCGTGGATAGAATACATATCCAGTCATGATGGGAGGAATAGCTGCCTGGAGCCACAGTTCCCAGCTCTGAAGCATTTGTGGTACCAGAGGCAGAATTCTCATCAGAGCTGGAATGATAGCTTCATCAAATCAGCTATCCTAACCTACTATCCTAACCTTAAGACCTTAAACTGGCATGTAAATGATTTTAATCACAATTATGCCCTAACTAAGATACCAGGGTTAAGTGGTAAACAATATAATTTGGAGAATTTGCTCTTAACTTCTGTCGATCTCTCTTATTGTAATAGGAGTGCAGCAACCAGTAGACTCATTTGTAGTGTTGATGTAAGTTACCTGTCACAGTTGTTTCCTGGACTGCAGGATGTCTCTTTGATATTTAGAAGAAATCCAGACTGTCAGTGCTCACGGTCAGAACTGAGGGGTCCGTGTGAGACAAGGGCCACCCAGATCATAGAGACTTTGACGAATGTACTGTCTGAATGCAAGAAGGTGGAGTCTCTGACGGTGGGTGGAGACATCCTTCACCTTGAGTCCATTCTGCATCCAATTCTCACTGTGTACGGAGATCGCCTCAAGTCCCTGGGGTTGCGTCTGCTCTCCATGGCCTCCACCACACAACACCTCATCCTCTCCATCCTCTCCCTGTGTCGTAACCTGGAGAACATCACCATCACAGGAAACGGACTCATTGAGGGTCATTCCCCGAGAACGGGTACCTTTGGACTGTGTAAGTGGCCTAAGGTGAAGAGTTTACACTTCATGCTAAGCGTTGCACATGTAGAGAACATTGAACTGATGCAAGTGTTCCTCTCTGCCTGCTGTTTTGTTGAGAGTCTATGCATAAGTGTGTATTCAATCAAGAACCTTTGTGCTGTAATCAGTGAGGAGAAAGCTAATTATATATGTGTGTTAATCCTCCCCGTACTAGACAATGTTTCCGATACCGATATTGATGAACAGTTTTGTGTGATACTGAAACACTGCCCTAGGCTAGAGTTTATATATGTGCCCAGAAAGCTCAAGAGGTGGAGGTATCTGCAGGAGAAGCTGTGGAATCGTGGAATCACAGTCAAGTTTACTGATCTCTTGGTGAGTGGGTTTTGAGTGGTACTGTGCATAGTGTGAATAATCATTTCTTCTTATTTAAGTACATGATCATTAACACTCATTGTATTGTTCATGAGTCCTATTCATACAACTCCTTTACCACGCTGCTTTATTAGTGTAATGACTTGGGTTTGAAGCAGACTTTAATTTATAGGTAAAAAAAAAAAAAATTATTTTGGGTACCTGTGTTATATATATCTTCCGTTTAGTTATCGTACTAATATCCCATATTTTATACATAATAAATTATATTCAGGTACTGTACTGACAGGCAGTTACTATATAGACTGAATCATTACAGGACTGAGGTAGAAGGCTGTCCTGAGATTATATTTACTATCTATATAATGAAGAAAAACGTTTGTAAAAAGATATAGGTGGGTATTGTATAATTATCTCTCAAAAGTTATTGCCAGTACTGTGTTATAGTTGTATGTGTAAAATGTGCTGGAAATATTTGATAAATTTTATTACCATACCGACTTCTTCATTCAGTTATAAAATAGTCTGGCGTAATGACAATGCTACCTGTATTTCATATATACAGTAGTAGTTATTCATTGTAGCAATGCATGGCTAGTTGCACCAATAGTGAGACACTGATGACATTCATTATAATTTAATGTACTGCACACTCACTGCAGAAAGTAAAAATACAGTGTGTGATCAACAACATTTTGGAAGGGTTAGTACGTGCGGAAAGATGCGTTCAACTTGTGACATTTTGGGGAGGTTGGTACGTGTATCCTCAGTTCTCACAACCCCACCATTTAATAATATGAATACTGGTAGCCATCATCATGTTTGTAAATGTAATAGAATGGAGTAAGGGAGTACTATATAATTTCTGAAGCATTTGCCCCATGTCTGTAAGTGTAACTCTCAGGGATACCCATTCTTGATAGCCAGTGATTATTAGTTAGTACCTTATGACTGTACAGTTAGTGACATCTGTAGATGGTTGAGACACAACTCCTTGCTCACAACTATACCTTGATACTGTTGTTGACGTGAAGGTGTTCCGTTTTAGACGGTACTGGTATCTGTTGTTGTTGAACCTTGATGGCCAGTGCCCTCCTGTGTCCTGAGCACAAGCAACATTACTGTATGTACTGTATGCCGTACTGAACATCTTGGCTCGGGGGGATTTAATTTTCATTTTGTAAACAGTGTGCTGACCTCATAAGAATTCCAGTTCTTTGTAATCTTCCTTAAGAGTCACTCATATTGCTTTGTGATATTATAGTGATTGTGTAGATCATGGAACCTTTAAAAGTTTTAACAAACTCATTCAGTTTATAAAAATGACAATAATACATACTGTATTCAGTTTTCAGTGAACATTAGGGCAACTATAGTGACACACACTGGTTTCTGCATTGTTGAATTGAAGACTTTCTGTGTAATATGATGGTGAGGGATAGGCTAGTCGTGTTGAGCATAAACAAATCACCATGAGGGATTATTCCTGTAGTTTCTTACACCTATTCAGGGTATTTTTGGCACCTAATGTTTACATGCAGAGACTGAGACAGTTTCCCCTTCATCTTCTCAGAACTGTATGTTTGTACTATAACCAAACTACAGTATGTTACAAGACAGCACAGAAGAGTAAGAAGTACTATAGTAATAATGAAAGACCTGATGTATTTAAAATTTTACTTTCTTAAACTTGTATTTTGTTACAAAATACAGTAGCATCTTTTTTGGAATAGTATTCTGTACAAATATTTTTCTGTTGTGAAAAGGATACTTTAGCATTAGTCTGGATATACAGTATGAACCATAAACCATTTAAATAAACAGTACAGTGCTGTACTATAAAATTATATGACTTTTGCATCAACATGGAAACCAATTTAAAACTGGGCAGAAGTGACAATAAACACATGTTTTAAGTGGTGCAATACAGTAGCTGTGGAGTAAACTAGAATACACTTAAATTTTAAAACAAATTTTCATGAGGTGCAGTACAGAAAATACTGATGGAGCAGCCACGTGATAAAACTTACAGTAGTTATTATATACACTAGTAAAAATATTCTACCTATCTATATCTCTGATGCCTCATCCCTTAAGTGGGTGACCAAGGCAAGAGATTAATAATTCCTCCATTTCATTTAGCAAAGTCTTTACTGGGGGGTTGCCAGCCCACCACAAAGGGGTTATTTTAATCCCTGCCCCTGGGAGACTGTGATGAGGTTCAAGTTCCTCTCACCCAGAGTTATTGTTGTTCACATGATGTGACCAGTATGGTACAGTTGGCAGCAAAAACCTGTAGCCTCACTCAGCATTTCTTGAAGAATAACATACAGTACTGTATGTTAAAAAAAAAAAAAAAAAAAAAAAAATCTAATAAACTCCATCACACACAATTACAATACTGTATCTGTTTTATTTAGTTTGAGCCTGTGAAGCGTATATATCTATCTATACTGTACTGTACTTGATGTCTTGGCAGATGTAGTGACAGAACTTTTGCCGACAACTATACTGTACATACAATACACTCTGTTACTCACACTAAATATAAACACCTAATATCAAAAGGACTAATTACAATAAGTTGAATATTGTTCTCCAGAAATTAAGAGTCATGCATCAGCCAATTACCTCCAACCTACTGATATCAGCTGTGAATATTTACTGTCATTAACATCAACATAAACCTTCGTGCACAATTTTAGAGCCTGGCACGGTGGGCAGTGAACTGCTTATGAAAGACATGTAAAATTAAGATAGGCCTACTGTACATGAAATCCTCACTATACACAGCATCCACAAACAATACCGAAGGCTGTATTATTAAACTTCTTCAGGGAAGTGGCTCTTCATTGCTCAATTCACATTAGGAATTGAGCAACAAAGAGATCTTTTCCTCAAAGAAATACTCATACTGTAGTTTAATAATACAACCCTGAGTGTCTACTTTGTATGCTGAACATTAATTTACCAACCACAGTCAATTAGGAGCATTTAACTAAACACCGATTGTCCTGACATGTAACACTCCAATATAATAAAAACAAATCTTGTAAACCATTTAGTAATAATCTACATTATTTTTTGGATAAACATGTGAACATGAATGCTGACTTGTATGTGAAATTGCTGAAAGACCATATGCTACCATTTAATGTGACTCATGAAAGTGAATTTTTCCTGCATAATGTTGCTCCATGTCACAAAGCAAGACAAGTGAAGAATTGGTTGGCTGAAAAGAAGATAGAGATGGTAGACTGGCCAAGACATAACTTAGACCTTAATCCCATTGAAAACTTGTGGAACCATATAAAAAGGGACCTATGAAAGCTACCTATCTTTAGTGCTGATGCATTGGTCGAGAAAATCCACAGGCTCTGGACAACAATTGATTAATCATACCTGAAAAAACTCGCAGGCAGTATGCCAAACAGGATCAAATCTGTTATTAAAAGGAAGGGTGAAGTTACTAAGTATTAATAATCATTATGTGAAATCATACTCTTGTTTTTCTTTCATATGAAAATATGTTTTAATTATGTAGTGCTTGACCTAATGAAGTTGCACAGTGTTTTTCGTCAGTGCGATGATTTCCATGACTGACTGTATTTACACATGGATTCACTAACCACAGTAACTGTTCCCCTCATATTTTTCCCATTCCTGTTATCATCTCGGTACCAAATACCAATATGGCCTGGTTCTAGTATTATTTTTTTATTTGGTTTTCTCTCTTTCAGCTTCTTATGTTCACAATTTTCCTTCTTTCGTTTATGCATAGTCATATTATTACCTCTTTTTCAGTATTTCCAGCCTTGTGAGGGCTTGCATTCAGTAGACTGTAGCCAAACTGTTCTCCCTCTATCTCACCAAGATCATCACATTCACGAGTCATAACATAGATCAGTTTCTTTCCTTCCATTACGGACAAATTAATTAACTAAGAATGACTGTGAAATCAAGTCAGTGCCATAACATGAGGTGGGAATCACAACCTTGGAAATGTTCACAACACTTGAAAATATCACACAACCATCCATATCTATGTGAAGCAAAACATGTCCTTGGCTGACAGCAGTTTACAGGTTATTAAAACTGATTTAAGATCTGGAAATGTTACTTATAAGTTTAGGGATAAAATATCCTGACAAAACTATGCAGAAAAAATAGGCCACCCTATGAACTACACAATAATTTCATTGTACAAATCACAAGCTACACTTCAATTTAATTGTACAAAACATGAAAATCATATATGACTGCTGGAAACCTGAGAGATGATTGAAGTACAGTACTGTAACAAAAATAATGAGGAAGGGGTTGGGGGGTCATTTCCACAGCTGAGTCAGTGTGTATATTCTTTGAAACTGTACAATACTTTACTAAATTGTTACCTTATATTTATCCATTTTCTATAATATGGCCTGGTACTGTACTAGGCTATCATTTGTTGTTATTATTATTATTAAAATTATTAACATTATTTTATAATTATAATTTTATTATTACAGTATTATTATTATAATATGTCCATTTTCTTGTTTTATCTAAGTACCAAATGGTCTATATGGTCTGGTACTATATATTGCATTATTAAATTAAATTGTCTGCAGTTAACAGTAGCTACCAAATTCATTCATTAATATTTTCCCTCACTATCTGTATGCTTTATTACAATCATTGTAAAAAGTTTGGATTTTTATTTGATCACCAACCTTTAATTAATTAATGAAGAACACCGGCAAACCAAAAGGTCCCTCTCACAATTATAGTACTGATACAATACAAGATCTCTTACATAAGGCACCAGCTATAGTATAATATATGAACAGACTATTGCAGTATCTATTTATTTTTGTTAAGAATTTGACATATATTTGAAAATGCGAAAAATACTGACAATGAGGTAGACTTGCATCTACTTTGAAGCAACATTTATATATTAGAAAATTATACTGTTGCAATGTAAAGGGTCATATGTAAGAATATCGGTGGTGTTGTTAATGGTGTCATCGTACCTATACAACACCATCATATGCAAGAATATCCTTTGTGTTGACAATGGTGTGGTACCAGTACTATGGCTTTGTAGTGTATTTACAGAGTCATGGTATCGGTGCCATGCCATTGTATACAAGAATATCCATGGTGTTGTTGATGGTCAGGTACAGTACTGGTATGATGGCTCTGCAGTGTATTTTAATTAATTAAAGATAGAACTGAAAGAGTTCCAAGAATTAGGTTGCAACTACAGACACGTTCATCTTGAAGCAGTGATATGGACATGCAGTAAACACCATGCAAACTGCAACCTTCAATCTCTCTCCTTTCTGACAAGAAATATAAACAAATTATGGCTCACATCTGTACCTGTTTGATACAAAAACAGTTGTACAAACAAACAAGTAGAATGAGGGTGGTAAGTCTGTGTCCATTTGCCACTAGAGGTCAGTGTATCTAATTGTGGTCGGGATATCATTTGGCTTGTCATCATCCACAGATAATTATGAAGGAAACCCTAGAATGTCTTGTACTACAGAACTATGAATGACCATGAACATATCATATAGTGTTGGTAAATCTGGAGCAACTACAGCAAATCAATTAAACTATTCCAAGCAACAGGCCCCAGTTATTCTTGTTAATCTGGTCTTGTTTCCGAACATACTGTACAGTACTTTGGAGGAATCATGGCATTCGTCAATGGAATGCCCCAATTACAGGATGGATGTGATATAAGAAGAGTATTATAACTCCTGTCTTGATTAAGGTGAGATTTTAGTCAGTGGTTGGTATCCCTGGAAAACTGAGTACTGTAAGTGGTTGAGTTAACTTCACCTCTCAAAAAAGAAAAACTAATATGTAAAATACTCCACAACTACTCAAGCCATGGGTAACTCTTCATATATAGTGGACAACACACTTTCTATTGGAATTTTATTTCTCTGTTTTCCAGCGTTAAAATGAAATTTTAAATTATATATCACATATGTCCAAATCATACAATTAATATGTACCCTCTTTTTTATTAAGTCTACAGCAGTCTGTATTTTTTAGCATTTTTAATCACGAGCATTTCTTAGCATCCTTTAGAATTTGTTTAGCTTTTTATCACAAATTTCAAAGGGTAATCGGAAAATCCCTCCAAGTCCAAACTGACCTCGGGTTGCATCGGAAGTAAATGTTTTTCCAGCGTGACTGTCCCAGTGAGCTGGTACCTGGACTGTCTGGAGTGCTGTGTTGTGCTGTACTTACTGTTTGGATTGTTTACGTCTTAGGTAGTGTGCAGGTGAAGTGCTTGAAGTCAGTCTAGAGAAAGAGAATGAGTGATGTCTTTTGATTCATGCTTGTTTACATCCAATCACAATCAAGGCAAGTACAGTATTTAGATAATTTGAAGAACATTATTTAATTGAGAAACCAAGCAACCAATAAAAATAAATAAGTACCGTAATAGTAAAGTGAAGTAATAATGAAGTGAAAAATATAAGTGTGACGTACGAGACAACTATAGAGTAACGAATGTGAAAGATTCAAGCAAGGAGAACTATCATAAAAAGAGCTGCAACTATGAAGGAAATACAAGATATTTCATGAGTCATTCAAGTTGCTAAGAAAATGATACAATACAAGATCTCTTTCTATGAACCATCAGCCTCAGAACGAATGTAGGTGCTTAGGCTAATTAAATGAAGATATGAGACGGCACTAGCAGTATTCCCAATGAAATATAACCTCTGTAACTAAAGTATAGGCATGTGCTGTTGTGTAAAAAAAACAGGTGATGATAACACTACATTAATACAGTGATGCAGAACACTTACTGTATAGGGTCCTATTTCGTTTTCTTTAATCCTGGATCCACCATACCAATTTACCCTCAAACTAATCTCCCATTTAAATCCAAAATACTGTACAGTTTCAAATCACACTGGGCTGATTTCACACTGACTGCTGCTATTGGTTTGGTTTCACCCCAACCTCACATTTCAGTCAGTTATCACTATTATTACCGTACACTTCAATTCAACATTCGTTATAGTTAACACACTGTTCAACAACCACCATCACTCTTATAGTTCAACCATCAAAATTAACCTTTTCTCCTTTCTCAACACAATTCTCTTCTCCCAGCAACCTTTCCGCTGTCATCCTTCATTTTTCACTTGTGATATTGGTGTGTATTGCAATATTTGTAATGAATCTGTGTATAGTAAACCCTTCTTGTACATTACACACCCATAAGCCCAGTGGATAATAAGCGTCTATTGTACACAGATTCATTACTAACAATACAATACACACCTGTAACATCAGTGGTATACAGGAGATTACTGTATATGGGTGTGTAATGTACAAAGAGGGTTTACTGTACACATTTATTACAAATAATGCAATACACACCCAATTGAGATAGCCTAAACAAGGGATTACTATAAATTGAGTCACAAAACAGACCCGCCCCAATCCTCACCTCTGTGGCTGAGAGGGGGTGGTGCTGGTGTAGCTTCGACTCCTGAGCAGCCTTGGTGAAGTTGGTGAGTCTGGCTGTGTTGGGGTTTTTTTCTGTACACCTCGTCCTACTCCTCCTCCTCCTACTACTCCTCCTCCTCCTCCTCCTCCTACTCCTCCTCTCCGGCTTCCTGTTGTCTTCACGGTGGTGGATCCTGACCAGTTTGTCCAGCCTGAACCAATTCTTTCTGGTTTTTTGTTATCTGAGGACATTAGTATGACATTAACATACATTAGTACATTACCATAATGTTACTCTACGTGAATATTACACCTACTGTACACTACAGTAGATAATGCTAATAAATACTTATATCTCAAACTTCATTTTACACTCAGTCCTACATTTAAGACCACCAAATATTTTCCCAGGCGTCTGTTATTCATGAAAATACATAATAATTGATCTACTGGGGCTACATTAATTAAACGAAGAATGTTAATTATAATTTTTAGTCAATTTGGGCCTGCGTTAATTAAACGAGAAATGTTAATTATCATGTTTTGTCAATTAGTGGATCTTTGCCTAAATCACATCTTATGGTAAGATCAAAACAACAATCATAACATAAATTGTAAAATTGACTTAAGCCATTTGTTTATGAAGGTGACATTGTGTTAGTGTTATATTAAGGCGTAAGGTAGTGAATATGACTTGAGCAGTTTGTTTATGAAGGTGTTGTTATGTTAGATACATCAATGTGTACAGTAAAATACTTTACAACTCACTTGGACTGGTGGTGGTTGGTGGTGTAGGGAGGAGTGGAGGGCGTGTGGAGTCAGGTTGTGGTGGAGTGTACCAGAGTGTGTCAGGATGGTGTGTGGTGGTGGAGGTGGGTGAGGAGAGGTAGGTCGGACCACCACTAAGGTTACTGCTCACACTGCTGCCGCCGCTACTCAGGTTACTCTCACCAGACGTGTGTCGACGACGCTTACGCAGGGCGGCCTCAAATGGCCTGTGGAGGGAAGGGAAGATTTGAGTAAGTATCAAATAGTATTATAAGGGATTATTTCAGCATTACAAGGGATTATTTCAGTATTACAAGGGATTATTTCAGCATTACAAGGGATTATTTCAGCATTACAAGGGATTATTTCCACTTCAGAATTAAATAGTAGAGTATTACAGTATGAGGGATTATTTCAGTTTCTGCATTAATTAGTTAAGTATCATGAGGGGTTATTTATGTTTCAGAATTAATAGTATGTACTGTATTACAGGATAAGGGATTATTACTCGTCAGAATTAAAAACTGTAGTATTATGAGGGATTATATCAGCTTCAGAATTAAATAATATAGTGCTAGGTGTAAGGTCCCGTTCACTCAGGCATTAATTTTTTTTCTATGCAGTTTAGAAATTGTTGAAGTTAAATGGAACCATAAAAAAAAAACTGGTGTGTGTGAAGCTGGCTTTACCCTCGACTCACCATGCATCGTCCAGCTCACTATACATTCTCGTCTTCTTTGTACTGCAAGTCACATCCGTCTCCATGAGGCGGCCGAGTGTCTTGCTGGGCTGAATGCGGTATATGAGATACACGAGGTACTCTCCCCCATTGTTGGTGTCATCGTTATTGTTGTGGCGGTCAGTGGGCAACGGCAGACGCTTCAAGTTGGGACTGAAGGACTGGAACATGAAGTGTGACTCGATGTGGTAGAGGAGAGTTTGTGTGAGCACCTGCACCGAGTACCTGCCACTGGATCCGTTCCTGGGGATGGACGACCTGGCCAGACGAGCCACAGCCACCATCCCGGAGTACTTCTTGTTCTTGAGGTTGCACCACTGCCTCTCCATCACCCTCACGCTCCTTCCTTCCGTTGTGCTGCTGACCTGGCTGGGCTGGAATGAGGCCACAACGGGGCGCCTGTTGTTGCCTCGGCCGCCAGTCTTAGTCCTGACATTTTCATTGACATCATCCACCCTGACGGCCGTCACAGAGAACTCCTCCACGGTGTTGCCGAGGATATGCAGTTGTGTGAGGATGGAGTTGCATTTGGTGGTGAGGCGTATCACAGCCTCTTCAAAGTTCATTGCCCGGTCCACATCCACCAAGAGCTCTGTGTCATAGCTGAAGCCAGGAGTACCAGGCTCCATACACAGCGACTCAAATACACGTCGGTCTGTCATTGTCTGTTTCAATTCACTCAGTTTATACAGTAATAGATGAAACAGTTAATATTCACTTGTCTCTATATCACCACAAAGCATTCGGTTCTATGGACTCCGTTCAACCCTGAAATTCAACAACACTGGTTTAAAAATCATATCTTATAGTCATCCTGGAATACCTTTCTTCTCTTTCCTATTATATTACATCTTAACCTTTTCACCATTAATTCTAAACATCTTATCTCCACTATGCATCAAACATCTTAACTATTATTTAACCTCATTTCATAACTACAATACCTTCATTCCACACATTTTCACTATACAAATAAAACATCTATACCATGTACAGTATCACTCATATTTAACTACACTACTATCATACAACACTATTACATTATTTACTACACTAACATCACCTACAATCCAAACATCTTCACTATACAAATAAAAACATCTTATCTGTACAACACACACTTTATCTATAATATCCTTTCATTACATTATTTACTACACTAACACATCTTCACTAAACAAATAAATAAATCTTCACTATATTCTACATCACACATCTTTAATTTCACTATCCTTCATTGCATGCTATGTTCCAACCATATTCACTATACCTTTACAGTATAAATATAAACATCAGTACTATGCATCAATCATTTTTAACTACCGGTACACTGTCCTTCATTACAGATTTACTCCACTAACACATCCTTCACTAAACAAATAAAAACATCTTTACTGTAAACCAAACCAACATCTTTACCTACATTATCTTTCATTCCAATATTTACTCCACTAACACATCTACACAAACATGAACACCTTGGTACCTCGCGTTGACCAAAAAACATGTGCAAAAAATAAAACTGACATAAACTGTACCTGTGTGTGTGTGTCACTTAGAGGTCTGTTGACTCCCCTCCCACATGAAGGTTAAATTTATACACACACCACACAGACAGACACTCACACATACACATAGACACTTGCAAGGCTATTTATATCAGGTCCTGCCCTCCCACCTCTCCTCCCTCCAATATTGCCAGCTATTTTGGCAACACTACCACCACCACCTGCTGTCATCTACAGTCCTTATATCACGACAAGCACAAACACTACGTCCACTACTACTACTACTACTACTACTGTACTTACTACTATTACTACTACTCTATGAATACCACCACTACTACTACTGCTATGACTAACACTAATACTATACTATGACCACTACGGTACTATTATGACTACTACTACTATTACTCCTATGACTAACACTAATACTATACTATGACCACTACAGTACTATTATGACTACCACTATTACTGGTACTACTACTACTATTGCATGACCACTTTAGATGAGAAGAGGGGAAAAATCATCAATCTTATACCGTTATATGTTGTTGTTGTTGTTGTTGTGTTTCTTCCTACACCATGTCCAATCAATCCCTGAAAAACACAAGGGAATGAGATGGAATTAAGTATGGATCAGGACGAGGAAAAAGAGGAGAAGAAAGGTGGAGGAGTAGGAAGGAAAGAAGGAAGGAAGGGAGGAAGGAGGGAGGGAAGGAGGGAAGGAAGGAAGGAAGGAAGGAAGGAAGGAAGGAGGAAAGAGAAGGAGGGAGGAGAAAGAAAATGAAGGAAGGGGAGGAGGAGTAGAAGGAATAATGAGGAGCTTTTATTGGCAATATTTCACTATTAATTCTGCTTCTTTTTGCCTATTTTTTCTACTTACAGTATATTATTTAGATGCATAAGATGTGATTTAGGCAAAATTCTTGAAATCAACTAAAAATGACTTAGTAATACCTTATTTACCACTGGGGATAAACTACAGTATGGAATCATTGTGTTTTTGGGGGAGGGGAAGGATTTTTTCTTTATGAATTGAATATAAGGATTTGTTTTATGAATTGATTATCGGAAATGCACACAAAATAAGTTAGGTTAGGACCAAATAATGCCCCGGTTAGGACCGATGGATGCCTCAGTCTAGGTTACATTAGGTCAGGTCAGGCCAGGTTGGTTTGTCTGCCTGCAAAACTTTCATTATAAAAAGTTACATTATTTCCAACAATCAGCTCATAAAAATTATATACATAAAATATTTACATTCCCGAAAATAATAACATACAATCGGCCTCAGAAATTCGTACACACACACTCTAGGCTTCAAGGGTTCACAACACACAGAAAATATACATCTATGTAACTGCAATACAACATAATAATATGTTTTTTTGTTTGCAATTACAGAGTCACTTGGTAGACCATTCACTGCAGTACTTTCATAATAATGACCTCGCTTTATGATGAGTCTGTATACAAATTCCTGTGGCCAACTGTACATCATTTCTGACGATTACGAAAGTTCATGAAAAAATACTGTACAGTCGCGGCACATAGTCCTTGAACAGACTTCCCTTTACACCCTGGTCAAGGACTATGTACCGCAACTGTACATAAAAAATGTACATTCCCAAAAATAGCAACATACCGGTACCTCATTTCCAACAATCAGTTCATAAAAAAATAAATAAAATTCTTACATTCCAAGATGATCCCCGAGTATCATTATAAAAAAATACACAAATGGACGGAGGCGTGATTCCTTAGTTTAACCCAAAGTTCAAATAATATAGAAAAAAAACATAAATAAAGACCTGTTCTAAAAAAATACCAATACGGTAATATTAATCAACATTAATTAAGATATTATGGGTAAACACTATAATTATATTTATTTACAAACTACCGGTACAACTACCACTACTATTACTACGGTAGTTTTACAAATAATAATTATTTAGATATTACTACTACACTAGCCTAATCAATCATAACAACATTGTGTATGGTATGAATAAGTGTAGCCTATAAATTAAGTGTATGAATATGTATGTATGTATAAGTCTATGGATATATACATAATGGTATGAATAAGTGTATATATTAAGTATGAATATGTATGCATGTATGTATAAGTCTAAGTAAATATACATTATGGTATGAATAAGTGTATATATTAAGTGTATGAATATGTATACATGTATAAGTCTATGTATATATACATAATGGTATGAATAAGTGTATATATTAAGTGTATGTATGTATAAGTCTATGTATATATAAATTATGGTATGAATAAGTGTATATATTATCGTATATATATCTGTAACAGGACGTATATTATATAACACTCACACTCCTTCACTCTTCATTAATATATACAACATAATAATTGTATATCTATATGCCTGAGTTACGAGTATTATATATATTACTAAGTTAGATACAATATTAACCTTTAAAAATAAGAATAGAATATTATGTACTACTGTATATGCCTGAGTTATGAGTATTATATATATTACTAGATACAATATTAACCTTTAAAAATAAGAATAGAATATTACGTAACTCTTCATTAATTAAAACAACATAAAAATTGTATATCTATATGCCTGAGTTACGAGTATTATATATATATATTACTAGGTACAATATTAACCTCTGAAAGTAAGAATAGAGTATTATGTAACACCACGCCAGTCTGAATAACAATAATATACACACTAAAATAGGTTACAGATTACATAATATTACAAGGTACAGTAATAAATAACATACAGACATATATACACTAAATTTTACTCACCAAGGGGTATCATGGCGTATAGAAGGAGTTAAAATAGAATAAATGTGTCAACTCCTCCTCCTCCTTTCCTCCACTTTCACTCTTTCTACTACACTGAATACAAAAAAAAAAAAAATAATAATGTAGTTGAAATTTGTGGTGGTGTTTGGCAACTTGTATGTTGTTGTTGGCTTGTTATATTTCCAACGGTGCCTTGTCATGTCCAGCCATATTGTTATATAACTTTATATACGGCTGAGTGATGATGGAATACTCATGAAGACGTTGTAGCCAATTCAATATTACTGCTACTATATGTATATTGTAATATTATCGATGTATCTCTTATCTCCGGTAGGAGGTTGTAAAGAGGTCACTTTGAAATCCTTTAATTTTTTTTTTTTTTTTTTTTTTGCATTCTAAATGCTATGTTATAATTTAGTTAATTAGTTTCCACACTTGGGAATATAAGGCCATTGTCACACTATGAAGCTCCGCCGCAGAATGGCGATAACACATACAAACAAATGAGAAGTGTCACACCCTTCGGCGTCGCCGCACCGCCGCATCGTGCCGCATATCCTGGCAAAACAGTTTTATGTACAGTCGGCGACAAAAGTCCTGTCGCCTCACTTGCTTCACCGAGGAACGCAATGTACAGTTGGGGAATAATGTATCTGAACACTGTTGGTAGCTTCTGGCAACAGCCCCATATGTAAACACCTCTGTGAAAGTATTTATGAATTAAATGATAACTTTTATTTCACCGTCTGTGGTTGGTCGAAGTCTCCCAATATCAGTTATCGTTATGTAGTAATGGATAGATTTTGTCTATTGCTATCGTGTTTATCCATGGCATTGTTACCAGAAGCCGCCAACGGTGTTCAGATACTTTGTTCCCCAACTGTACATAGACTCGAGATTATTAAGTGTAGAAAACGTACATGCATATTTCTCGAGTCCATGGACACTGCATGTCTCGGTCAAGCAGGTGAGGCGACAGGACTTCTGCCGCCGACTGTACTGTAACGTGGTCACACTATCCGACCACGCCACACCGGCACCCCTCTGGTACCACTCTTTTAAAATTACCAAAGTACCATATTTTACATGGATTTATTTATTCAAAGCGTACAAGACAAGCCAAGAAAATCTTTTGCATCTTTTTGTTCCCATTCTTATCTATAGTAATTTTTCATGTACAATCGGCAGCAGAAGTCCTGTCGCCTCACCTGCTTCACCGAGACGCAGTGTTCATGGAGTCTAGAAATACTCATGTTTTCTACACCTAATAATAATCGAGTCTATAAACATTGGGTGCCTCGGTGAAGCAAGTGAGGCGACAGGACTTTTGCCGCCGACTGTACTGTACTTATAATACATAGTGCTAAATACCACTGTGCGGCGTGCCGCAGTGTGACACGGTACAAGATTTGCGGCTCCGACGCTACGGCGGAGCCGCATAGTCTGACAACTGCCTGAAGTTAGTAAGCATTTCAGTCAGCGTCAGTTATATGGAGTAAATAATAGCTTCAAGTCTATAATTATCATCTTTAATTATAAATAAAAAAATAAACTCCAACAATTACCCTCTATAGCTTCTCAATGTCCTCAAACAATATTTGTGTAATGTGTAAATATATTAATATTTTGTCACCAGGTCTCAATATATACCATCTAACCATCCTTGTATATAATCAACCATCAGCCAGTCTATAGAATATGCATTGAATTGATTACATTTTTTAATGGTGAAAACCTAATTTGTTAAAATGGAGGGCTACTGAATTCTCCAAGCAATGCCATAAAACAGATACCTTTATATTAGTAATTTTAAGATTTGTTTTGTGGCATACTTTGGAGGAATCGGTATGAAGCCAATTTACCAAATAGATTCTCCTTTTAACTAACTATTATAGCATGGAGAATTCCTTGACAAACAACGGATATTGAAAAACACAGTACAGTATAAATATAACATTTATTTTTCTTAGCACAGCATTAGCCTACAATTCATTCAGGGAGATATAGGATATTTTCAACTTTGAAAACTACCAAGAGAAATTATAGTTACGGTAAATCATTATGACCAATAAAAATCATAAGTTCAGTAAATACAACTATAAATGCTTTTCATTCTGACTAGTAAACTAATTATAGTTTGGAGGTGAATTTTGAATAATTCATAAGAGTGCCTGGTAAAGGGTTTTTAAATAAATATAAACAAGTGTATTATCCACTTCAAACATACCAAAAGTTTATCTTTAAACACACAAAAAGTTTTATTATCCCCTTTATATGAACAAAGTGCATTACTCTTAATTATACCTTGACAACTTTGGCATTGATAGAGTTGATGACTGTGTGTGTGTCTGGTGAAGGAGGGTGAAGCTCAAGGCGGGTGTATGTGCCACCAACCAGACCTTTGGCAAGTCTCTCAGGGTTCACCACTACACACTTCTCAACTTCCTGGAAACACAACAAATTAAGTGGATGTTTAGAACTGTACAATTTGGGTACATTTGTGTGCCTTGATTCCTCCAGCATATGCAAGGAAAAAAGACCAAATTAGTATACTTTTGGTACATTGGAGTACCTCGATTCCTCCAAAGAAATATCCAAGAAAAATTAAATTTAGTCTCACCCTGGCAAAATATCTTGCACCTGATAGATAACAGTAAATGAATAAATGCAAAAATATATATAAATAAAACAAGTTCTCACCCTTGCAAAATATCTGAGGTCTGATGGTATGACAAGGATGTGTGGTGTAGAGGGAAGGCGGGCATGCATCTCTGCTTGTTCCAAGTCTATACACATACCCTCGGCTGGTGGGTACAGCGGGTATAGACTCTGCTGCCTCAGAATGTGTTGAGTCAGTCTACCAAGGCGATCTGATCCTTGTGGTGGGCTGTGAGGAAGGGAAATACTTACAGTAAGACCTCGATACGAGATGATTAAGTATGAATTATCCATTTAATACAGGCTCAGTAAATAATTTAGTCTGTATGGCCATGAATAACAGAAACCTGGGAAAACATTTGGTGGTCTTCAATGAGGGACTGGGTGTAAAATGAAGTGGTAGATAAAAGTATTTATTCATTGTATAGCAAAGGTCTACAGTATAACACTTGGGCCCGCATGCAAGAATATTTGCAGTGTTGATGATAGCTGTACCAAGTCATCATATGGAAGAATACCTATATTGATACAATGGGTCTGTAGTGTGTCAATGGAGTCTTCATACCAATACCACACCATCGTCAACACAATCAATGTTCATGCATACTGCCCTCAATTTCCAGGAAGTAAAAACTGGAATCTATACAGCTGCAGGGAGTTAAAATTGGATCCTATAAAATGGAAGAGATAAAACCTATAGAGTTACATTATCAATATCATGTTTACACAACCACAACTTACAAAGAAATTTCCTCTTTGCCGAGATGGAAGAGTATATCTGTTGAAGTGAGAGCCATGACGACACCTTGAATATCGAGGAGTGCTGGATCACTAACACACGTCACACCACTGCCAACACCAACACTGTACGGGGGTGTCGGGTAGACCATTGGACCACACACGTCTCTGCTCGATGACACCAGGATCACCTTTGTCGGCAATCTGCAATGTTATAGTTAGTGAAAAGTTTACTATGTGTCCATGATGAGTTATTGTGGTCACCTTTATTGTAGATAGGGTTCATGTGGCACAGTTGTTACACATACACACAATATAAAAATATAAGAAACCCTCTCCAGAGAACCTAAATACTCTTCCATCTATCTATAGCTCAGACGCCTCGTTCCCTCCGGGAACTCCCCCCCAAGGGGGTGGCCACAGCAGAAGTGTCTCCAGTTCTCCCTGTTCCAACACTCCCTCCTTACTTGTTCAAGCCCTACTCTTCCATAATAACATTTTTTCATTATACTTTTCTATTACAATATTTTCCCATAACCATACCTTTCCATAACAATATAGAGCTACGAGACATCAGCCTTAGAGAACCCCCATATGTATACTCTTCCATAACCATACTTTTCCATAATCATATAAAGTTGGAGAACCCACTTACTTTTCTAGAGCAGAAGTGATTATTCTGAGGCAGCGTGAGAAGACTGCTTCATGCGTCTCACTAAGTTCGTTTTTGACCAAGAAGGGATGAGCGGCATCCAGGAAAGGTCCCAGAAGGATGAGGAGGTGTGGGGGGTTGTCCTGGATGGTGGTGAGCAGGTCAGTGAGAGGTTCGTACAGAAGGTTATCTGTCGTGGTGAAAGGTCCACAACCCACCACTACCTGTACACAACCTGGAAATTAATAGATTCCCATTTTTAGTTTATACAGAAGAGCCACAACTTTCAACATGGCAAAACATGGGAAATACAGTAATGGATTCACACATTCAGTTCACATAATCAATACATACATTTACCATGACTACCAAGAATTGATGATGAAAGAACCGACAATTCTCAGTAACCTCACCTGTAGAACTGCTGATGGTGACTGGGTTAGTGGGAGGTGGTAAGAGCTTCCCCGGGATTAGTTCTTGTGCCAGCAGTTTGTTGCCGGTTGGATTTACACCAGCAACTCCTACAATCTGTAATTTATGTTAAAAATGCTGTAGTTATTCTCATCAAGGAGACTGTACAGTAAAGCCTTGTTTTCCACTGGTATTATGGGGGTGTATTGCACATCCATGGAGTACAGTATATTTTAAAAAAATATACAAGAAATAAATGAGGGACCCTGGATATTTCCGTCCAGTTAAGGTAAATCTAGAGGAAGTGATATATACCTTTAAACTATTCCCAGCAACAGGACACCATTATAATTTTTCACTAGTTCTGTGTCTTGACATACTTTGGAAGAATCAAGGCACTACTACAGTATGTATCAAAAGTATATCTACTTACATTTGTTCATGACCAACAAACAAAGGAACACTTTATAAAAGGTAAAGGATCACAATAAAATGGGAATAATTATGGGATCCTTAATTATATTAGAGATTCAGTGTGCAATGAAGTGGACAGAAGTACAAGTGTGTATTATATGAAGGGTGTATAATAATAGCGGTAGGATGGCAAGAAGTTGTATAATAATGGTGTGAGTATAATAATGGTAAGGTGTATAATGATGGAAAGAAGGTGTGTTATATGAAGGGTATAAAATACTAGTTACCTGTCCTGGGAAGAGTGAATACTGTTTGAGTCGTGAGAGGTCGAGAGGTACCGTTGCGGCCCCACTGGCTGACCGGGACCCCTCTAGGAGTACAGACGCCGCATTGAGATGACCCACACTGTCACAACACACACGACCAACTGCACACACACGCTCCTGTAATTGCAACATTATTAACACACTACACCAAACATGTTATAAAATTTCACTGCATTAAAACAAAGAAACATTTCAACAATTTTGGCACACATATATATATATAAGCAAGAGAAATTTTGGACTCCAGTCTCCTAGGCCAGGGTACTCAATTGTAAACATAAGATAAAATTAAATGTGGACAAATTATAGGCAGGAAGTAGCTTATGGTAAAAGACTTAAAAACTTACATTTGAAGCAACCCTGAGGTGTGTTTCTTCCTCTTGTCCAAGCAAGGCCATCATCTGGTCAGCCAATACAGTGATGGCATCATCCAGAGCTTCACCAGCATCACGTACTTTCTCAAACATGTACTTGTAACTCTCAGTTAAAGGAACCTCTCCACCCAGGGCCAGGCTCTTGACCTGTTCAATGTGCAGTTCGTTAGTTAGGGGGAATATGGACTTGAACATTTGGGTCAACTTATGCAGAGCCAACCATTTAAAATATCAGAATATATCAGCAGAATAACTCATTTCAGAGATAGTTATCAATAGAATGAAACATATATATTCATAAGTTCATAATTTACCAGTACAAACAGGTCATTATACCTTTAGAACAATTCGTAGTGACCAGTTGTGTAAATTATGAAAGGGGGGTTGTCTTTACACTGCTTCGACAAAAAGGCTCTTGGTAGCTCAATTTGAAATTGCAAAATACTGTAACAGGAATTGAGCAACCAAAAACTTTCCCTCGAAGTAGTACAGTAGCTTATTAATACCATCCCAAGTGCATCAGTACTGGAGTCATCATTCATTCCCTTAGCTAGCCACATTATCTCTATGGTTCGAGCAACAAACCACCGGTGCTTCAGTTATATTGTGGATGGCTAAGGAAACTAACTTTTGTGTACCATAGTACCTCAGGGGTAAATGTTGGGTCGGCAGTCCATGTGGCATTGTTGACGTCACCGTAGGTCGCGACGACGGTGCCAGAGTTGGTCCTGCTAGAGTACTTGAGGGAGGGGGTGGCCACACTGGGGGACAAGGTGGCAGGAGAGAACTGGGCTGAGATGGATCTAGCCGGACCCACATGACGCTTCCTGCTAGAGTTGCGTTCGGGTGTGTGGGCTCGCTTGTTCTGTGGAGGGAGCCATGAGAATGACAGAAAATATAGTGAAGACAAGAGAATTATAAAATGGACAGATCCGGAACATAGGAAGTAAATCGCAAGGATACCAAGGTGAAGAATACCCACAAAGATACATTTCCAAACAGTTTCCCTTTTCAGTGGCCACTGAAGAGGGTGACAGTGGTCGCCAAAACTGGGTCTACTTCACATAGTTGATGTTCACACCAGTGTGAATTCTCTAGACGAAGGGGTGCCGTTGATACTGAATCTAATCTGAGGGTGCTGACTACTGCTTCAGTCATCTACTATGTTTTTATAGAACTAAAATGACTTGTGACTGTATGGGAGAAACTTAAGAGCCATATGACCACTGCTTATTCCATCACGTCCAAAGAACTAAATCACACCAACTGGGCCAAAGGGACTTGGTTTCCTCAATGATAACAGGCTTCGATGACTTCTGTGTTGCAAGGGGGTAAAACATTTTGGGTACATTAGAGTGCCTTGATTCCTCCAAAGTATGCCAGGAAACATGACCAAATGAACAAAGATAATGGTGTCCTGTTGGTTGGAATAGATTGGAGGAATCACTAGCTCCATATTTACCAACACTGTACTTTCCCCATAACTGGTATTAAATGAAGTGTAGTTTCCTCAATAGACAATAAAAAATACCGTCGCCTCACCAAGCAATTCTTAACAGATAAATTTAAAAGATAATAATCAAACAAACACATCTATTATAAATAAATACAATATCTATCAGGCAAATTAATAATAAACTTTCTCTGTTATTTCAATGCACAAGACTATAGCAATTATTTCGTTCGTAGTTAAACTGAGTGACAACAATAAGAACAACACTGTAGCAGCCTCGAGCCATGTCCTCTTTGTTCGTATATGAGTAAATACGCCTATGAATATAATATTATACACCGGTTCGTTTATTGGGGCCTATCGACTTCGTAAAGGTCACTAAAGATACGTAATTGTAGCATGATAAGAGCGTGTGTACGGGGGTGCATGTGGAGAAGTGCACGTGTGTGTTGTATGGTGTCTGATAATATTATACAACGAAAGTGAATGATGGTTGTAGGGGGTTTCCGTGAGTTGTTGATAGATGAGTATGGATCTAGTCATGGTGTGGATAAGACATGCACCAGAACCTTACCCACCTACCACCAAACACTACCACGTCGTCGTCTTTGGTCTCCAGATGGGACAAGTTGGTTGGTTTCCTCGGCTGCGACTCAAAAAAAAAAAAAAAGCGATGCAATTCTCTTGTGAAACAATCCGATACCTCAGAAAATGGATACTGAAAAATAGATTGTTTATTCACGGAGCACCATGGATGAGGTGTGTCGAACATTGACAGAACCATCAGACACCCCCCCCCCCCCCTGTAGTCGCGTCTAATACTCCTGGCAACACCTTCGAATGAAACTACCTGGATTGATGATGCGAAACGATAGCTGTCCTCTGTAATACTGGTTCATAAGATTTACTCAAATGGCTCACTTTCATTCACTTGATGCATCGTGTGTGTTATAATCTTGGCTTGTTTGTTCAGTTTGTTTCCTTTTCACAAAACAAACATGACCCTCGTTGGAAATTAAGAAAGAAAACTGCGCTAGGCCAGTGACCTTGTATACTACCACAAAAGGGAAGGTTACAACAAAGGAGGAAGAACAAACACAAAGGAAAATGAAAGAAAGAAAGGATGGACAGTAAAATATAAAGTAGTTAGATAATAGGATCGGCTCTAGTTCTGAGAGGTGCCACACCCCATCACTCACAGCAGGCAATACCCTCTCTATCTATAACCAGGGTAAAGTCAAGGTATATAGGTGGGACTGACTTGACTGTTCACCAAATCACCACCCTATCCAGCCCCCGCCCAGCCAGCCAGCAAGCCAGGCAGGCAGGTAGGTAGGTACAGGTAGGAAGGTGGGTGATTGTACGCTCCCGAGGTCACTCTAGTCACTACACCACGCTGGGCTGCTTCACTCTACACGTTTCCTTGCACGGTTGGTTGGTTGGCTGGTTGGTAGCCACTCGTACAGTCGTCACCAAAAAGTCCTGCCATCATCACTCCCCGTCAGATTATTGTGATTATTTTGTGGGAATGAACAAATATCCCCTCTGGAGTGTAGGCTATGCATCTTAGGGTACAGTCATCACCAAAAGTCCTGTCATCATTCCCTGTCAGAGAGTTGTAATTGTGCTGTTGGAAAGGGACAAAACTTTCCCGTACAGCTTCCGTGCAGTATAATAATAATTTCCCTACGCCTCACTCCCATACACTCAAGACATTTCATACACTGTAAACACTGTATAAAAAGTATATCCATCTGTTGCTCGGACGCCCCGCTGGCTGGGGAAGTGACAAGAAAAGACCACCCACTGAAGACCTGAAGAAATAGTAAGATGACCCGCTGAAGTAAACCTGAAGAAATAGTAAAATGACCCGCTGAAGTAGACCTGAAGACGTGCCAAAAAAGATGACCTGTAGAACTGACACGATGACCCACTGGAGAAGACCCGAAGACAAAGTGACAAGAGTGATGCCCCTTTTTTTTTTTTTTTTTTTTATATATACCTCAACCTCGGGACTGTAGGCTGTCAGTAGCCCGTGATTCTTGCGAGGCCCCTAGATTACTGGGTGTCGCACTAGATGAGACAGTGTAGCTTCGTGGTGGTGATGTTTGTACCGTAGCTTCTCTTGTCCCACTATAGATGACTACACTACACCTTATTTATACATCACGAAATCTTCTGGTGTAGATAGAAGTGGTTGTTGGCGTGGCCGCGTTGATGAGTGTAGATCTAGTCATGTTTAGTAATCATCATGCACCAGACCTTCACCCACCCACCCAGCACGCTACTCCTGCTGATGTCACACACACACCTATTATACTCAAAACCATTACATCTTGGGGCTGCTCAGTCAGACAGCTAAAGGGGGAAATTTTGTGTAGGTAAATCTGGAGCAACTGAATCCTCTTAACTATTCCAAACAATAGAACACCATTATATTTGTTCATCTGGTCTTGTTTCCTGGCATACTTTGGAGAAATCAAGGCACTCCAATGTAACAAAAAAGAATTACCCCCTTATTAAGGACCCTGTGATCGTGTATGAGACTTGGTGGCTTCTGATTCCTCCTCACCATGCCACGAAACAAGCTCCTTTCATATAGGTGGTGTTTCGTGGCAATATTTGAAGGACTAATTTACCTCCAATTTTCTCAGTACATCACAAGGTCTCTTAAGGGGGTAATTCATTTTGGTTACATTGGAGTGCCTTGATTCCTTCCAAAGTATGCCAGGAAACGGGACCAGATGAACAAAAATAATGGTGTTCTATTGTTGCTTGGAATAGTTTGGAGGATTCAGCAGTTGCTCCAGATTTACAAACACAAAATTTCCACCTTAAAGAACTTCAACAACAACAACAACAAATAACACTATTATATCAGCAAGTACTCCCCCGACAGACTTGAAATGAAAGTATATCACAACCAATATATACGATCCCGAAGGATAGGATATGTCATACACTACTGGCTGTAATTTTCGGTCCATCCCGATTCCCGAAGGATTTAAAATGCAGAGAACACGCTCAAATGGGTTCAAGCATAGAGAAATAAAGTTTAAAAGTTTGAGTGTGTGTGTTCTGTGTCACCTTTATTAAATCTTAACTCAATAATCATAATAATAATAATAAATAATAATAATAAATAAAAATAAATAATCAGAATAAATAATAATACTCGTAATAACAAAAATAAATATAATCATAATGTTACATATCCTTATCTAACCTAACAAACTGAAAAAAAAAAATAATAAATAAATAAACTCCTCGGCAACCTCTTAACCATCAACAGGGCCAAGTCAAGAGAGGGGGGAAGGAAGGAAGGGAGTGTTTGGAGCCGCGCGTCAGTCCAACAAATTTGAAACGAGAAATTCCAGTGTTGGTCAAATGTAACGGTTGGTTTTAGTTAGGTACCTGCCTGTCTGTGTGTATGTATGTATGTATGTCTTCCCTATATATACCTCCCATCCTCCATCTATACCCCGCTATCCTTCATTTTATATTTAGCCTACCTATCTATCTTCATGCCTTCTTTTATCCTCCATATACTTCTCTTTTTATTCTTCCTTTTCTCTTTCTAACCTCTCTTTTTCCATCTAGCCTACCCCTCTCCCTTTTTATCCTCCCTACTTTTCTCTTTTTATTCTTCCTTTTCCATCTACCCTTCTTTTCACTTTAATATCCTTTTCCATCCACCCTCCCTTTTCACTAATTTCCTTTTCCATCTAGCCTACATATGTCTTCTCTTATTCTCCCTTTTTCATCTACCATCCCCTTCTCCATCTACCCTACCTACCTTATTTCTTTCTATCCTCATTTTCTCCATATACCTATACTATACCTTTCTCTCCCTTTATCCTATCTACCTTTCTATTCTTCCTCTTCCATCTATTCTGTCTATCTTACTTTCCCTTTTCTATCTAGCTTACCTTCCTCATTTTTTAGTCTACCTCCTTTCTCTACCTTTCTATTCTCCCTTCCTCAATCTAGTCTATTTACCTACATAAACACTGAATGGATTAAAAAATAGGCTGGACAGACATGCACTCAATATAGATGGGTCCAAATCAGGAGCTGTCTAGAACCGAGCCAATAGGCATTCTGTAGTTTCCTAAATTATTATGTTCTTTCTTTCCCTCTCTATCCTCCCTCTGCTCATTGGTCTTGGATACGTAAATGCAAAAAATTAATCACGTACATTAAGGGACCCTGTGATGTAGTTAAGTCAGAATATTGGAGATGAATGAGTCCTTCAAACATTGCCACGAAACACCATCTATACATAAAGAGCTTGTTTCGTGGCATATAGTCAGGAGGAATCAGAAGTCACCAGGTTTCATACACGATCACAGGGTCCTTAATTAACGTGTTCAAAGACATTTAAACACCACACGTTCCACGTAGCTAACCAAACCACCAAAGGCACCTTCCTCCATCCACACAAATTCCACGAAAACTAAACAAACAATCATTTTTCTCCTACCACAATGCATGTACTATCACTAAGCTCTGTAGAATATAAGAGGATTGTTATAGCCACTAATTATATAGTTGGTAAAACGTACTGTACATGTTTTCAGGTAAACAGTTTAGCTCGGTAGGATGAACCAAGCAACATTTTTTTTATGAGGCAATGTATACAAATATTCTTGTAATGTCCGGTACACCTCAAACTTCTCCAATTCAAATCCCTCTCCTCTAGCATACCTTTACCTGCCTTTCCTCCTTCCCTATCCTTCTAGCTTACCTGCCTCCTCTCTACCCATCTCCTTCCCCCATTCCATCCCTTCCCACCAAGCCCCCCCCCCCTCCCACTCCCTCCTCCATCTTGTCTCCTCGTATACTTCAAATCAAAATCGTGATGGCGGGTGAAGATTTCCGTCAAATATATCAATAGCTATGATATTCCTGCAGGTTCTAAATTTAAAAAAATATAAAACTTTCTTGATTCCTTTGTACAAGGGCTATACATGCAAGGTACAAAGGCCGCGGGTGTAAATTAGAGACTCGGAAATACTTGGTAAGAAACTTAAAAGAGGAGGAACAGAGACTACGTGAAGAGCATTGTGGGTAATAGTCAAGATGGCCGCCACCGCCGCCTAAGTTTGGTGTCCATTCTATGCCCAAACTCAACTCTTGTTATTTACCCCAACGGTACCACACACGCACAACTCTCCAGAAATGCAAACACCAGAAAAAAAAAGACATTTATCAATCCTTTGTCTACGGTGCTGTAAAATATCTAATTTATGCTGCAAAGAAAATAAATAAAGAGAGGTTTATCTAGTCAACGAAGGAAGAAAACGCATCCGGCTGCTTAGTGAGTGGCAAAAGATGCATTGCAGGTACTACTTCCCTCCTCCTCCCTCTTCCACCTCCCCCTTTGACTTTCACCCCCTAACATTGCCTCACCAACCCCAAGTAGTAGTAGTGGGCATGAATGGGTGGCGGGAAGAATAGTGGGTGGTGGTGGTGGTGGCGGGGTGGAGGGAAACTTGAACGGGTGGGTAGGTAGTGAGCCCATGCACCCCACAACCAACACACAAACACGTCCTTCCCTTCCCACGGATTCCACACTGCATTGCAACATCACTACCACCTTTTTTGACGCTCCAGGGTTAATAACTTGGTAACTGGGAGTGAATGCGAGGACTCAAAGGATGGGAGATGACTGGGGGGAAATATAAACAGTTTTAATGACCGGACAAAGAAATGTTCAATGATATGGAGGAGGGAAATACGAGGATATACACACGAAAAGAAACTGATGAAAACGAACATGGAGAAATGAAAATAATGAGAAAGACAGACAGGAAGAACCAATGAAGATAGGAGGAATGAGAACTAGGTAAAGAGAGAAATGAGAACTAGGTAAGGAGAGAAATGAGAACTAGATGAGGAGAGAAATGAGGACTAGGAATGGAGAGAAAAGAGAACTAGGTAAGGAGAGAAAAGAGAACTAGGAAGGGCGTCATTAAGCTCCCGGCAACCCCTCCAGCAGGTGAAAATAATGGGTGGTGTCGGTATGGGCGTCTATGTACTCACCTGTATTGTTGGAGTGCCCCCGTAGGCAGCAAGGAGGTCCTCATCTTGGTCGGCGTTATCACATCCACTGCATCGGGAATTGACTGAGTTAAGGATCACGGCGTTTGTTTGTTTGTTAGTCAAGTCAGTCAAAGGGGAGATTTCAACACAGTGGTAGGTATAGGTAGTGATCCATCTATATTGACACCACACACTGGATTTTATAGGATGATCTGCAATCCACTCACACTACACGTCGAGGACCACCAGACCACACCAACCCAGTCAGTCAGTCAGCCAGCCACGCCAGCCAACCAAACCAAACCAAGCGTCCGTCAGTCCGCCCGTCATACCAGAGTCTTTTTCCTTCATCCCCCGTCCTTTCTTGAGTGAGACCACCAATCCAAGGAATCATTGAACCTTCTCAAGACTAGTTGGGGGACGGAGATATCCATAGTTTGACTGGAGGAATGATGGAGGATTGAGCTTGTTTGTGTGTGTGTGAGGGCAGGGTTCGAGGCAGCCGGCAGGAGCGGGCGTGGGCGGAGGAAGAAGATGGTGAGAGTGGTGGCGTGGTGCGTGTTGGGGCCTTGGCGAGGGACTGCTGCTTCACCACTCACCGGTCGCTCGGCGTGGGTTTCTCAGTCCCCCCCCCCCCTCTCCTTACCTCTCCCAGCCATTCCCCCCTCCTTCCCTCCACCCACCCAGCCAGGAAATCCTCCAAGCCGTCGTGAAGACGCCACGCGCACTGGTCTTCTCCCCTCCCCTCCCTGCTTACCTCCCCTCCCCCGCCACACCTGCTCAAACCCCCTTACTATCATTCCCTTCCCTCCCTCACTACCTTGTCCCTCCCCTTACCTTCCATCTACACCTTGTTCCTCCCCCCCTTACCTTCCATCTACACCTTGTTCCTCCCCCCCTTACCTTCCATCTACACCTTGTCTGTCCCCTTACCTTCCATCCTTTACCTTGTCCCTCCCCTTACCTTCCTTCCAAACCTCATCCATCCTTTTACCTTCCCTCCAAACCTTGTCGTTCCCCCTTACCTTCCCTAAAGTACTGTCTCTCCCCCACCACACCTACTAAAACCCCCTTCCCTCTCCTTCACCTTCCCGTTCCCCCTATCTTCCCCCAACCACACCTGCTCAAACTCTTTTACTACCATTCCCTTCCCTCCCACCTTCACTTCCACACGCCTCCCCTCCTCAAACCATCTTAAGGACCCTGTGATCGCGTATGGGAGTTGGTGGCTTCTGATTCCTCCTGACTATGCCACGAAACAAGCTCCTTCCATATAGGTGTGTGTGTTTCGTAGCATAAATTGGACTCATTTACCTCCAATTTTCTGACTACATCACAGGGTCCCTTAACTATCATTCCCCAGTTCTCTTTCCCCCCTTCACAAACTCTTCCCAGGTTCTCTTTCCTTCCCTTCACTTCCCTCCCACAGTGCCCCATTCATTCACTACTCACCTATTTGGAAAAGGGAATGGGGTGAATGAGAGGGGAATGGTAAAGTAGAGAGAACAGGGAAAGGAGTATAATGGGGGAGAGGAAGGGGATAGATGCGGGAAGAAAAGGAAGGGACATGTGTAAACGCAAAATTGGGAAAGGGATCGGGGAGAGAGAGAACGGAGGAAAGGGGAAGGAGAGAGGGGAATGTAAAACAGAGAAGAGAGAGGGGAGGGGAAGGGAAGGGGAGAAGGCATAGGGGAGCACGATGGTTGGTTAGCGTGGACACACACACACACAACCACCTCAGGACAACGCCCGCCACCCTTCCTCACCTCTTACGTACCACACAAACACACACACACCGTTCGCTTATCACGTTTCATATTAATACACTTGCCATATAATTGTATACAAGAACAACACTGAGAACTTAGTACAATACACACATTCTTGTTAAAACCCCTGTGATCGTGTATGAAAATTAGAGGCTTCTGATTACTCCATGCTACGAAACAAGCTCCTTAGCATATAGGTGGTGTTTCGTGGCAATATTTGAAGGACTCGTTTATCTCCAATTTTCTGGCCACATCACAGGGTCCCTTAACGTGAATAATAGAAGACAGCATATTTTTTACGTACCATATTATACCAAGGCACTATTAATTAAGGTCCTGTTTTCGTCACAGAGTTTGGAGGATTCAGTAGCCATCCAATTTACCGCCAACAACAATAATAATTACTGTACTTCTCTTTTAGTTGTACCGTACAGCACTGAACATAAAATTTAACCCTGAAAACAGAAATTGCGACAGACATACTACGCTGTTTTAGATTCAAGTCCCGTACAGTCACACCCAGTACTCCTGCACCACCTTCAATGTGTAACACGGACTTTGAAAAAAATGAAAATACACAGTAGGTCCTTGATATAAGATTATTTCACTTTGCACTATCTCTACAACACAGGCTTAGTACCTTGCTTTGTCTGTATGGTAATGAACAAACAGAAACCTGGGAAAACATTTGGTGGTCTTCAATGAAACTAAGTGTAAAATGAAGTGGTGGGAAATGAATAACACAAGCCTAGGGAAACAGTTAGTGGTCTTCAATGAGGGACTGAGTGTAAAATGAAGTAGTGGATACAAACACCCGCTACTGTGTTTATTAATTATATATCGAGGGTCTAAACAAAAACAGCAAAGACGAAAGAAACTAAACGAACCAAGAACAGACAGCGAATTATTGCGACAGCCAAGTTGCACTGTTTTCAATTCAACTACCGTACTGCACATGGGAGTAGATATATTATAGTCTACTCGTTGGTGACTAACATTATTTTTTCACTGCATAAATCCATATATACTTTTGATAGATTGGAGCGCCTTGATTCCTCCAAAGTATGTCAGGAAACAAACCCAGATGAAGAAATATAATGGTATCCTATTGCCTGGAATAGTTTGGAGGAATCATTAGCTCCAGATTTACCACCCAAAACAATGTGCTATATATCTCCTTAATTAAGTACACCTACCCATATTTTGTGTATTCTTGCAGTTCACTATATTGCATACATGACACATCTATACATCATACTAATCCTCTCCTTAAGGGCCCCGTGATGTAGTCAGGAAATTGGAGGTTAGCGAGTCCTTCAAATATTGCCACGAAACACCAACTACATTGAAGGAGCTTGTTTCGTGGCATAGTCAGGAGGAATCAGCCTAAAGCCACCAAGTCTCATACACGATCACAGGGCCCTTAACACTCTCTACACCTCCCCACATGTTTGTATATTCTTCCAGGTCACTATAGTAGAGAAGCAACACGTCTTCAGTCATTACATAATAATACGTATACTTTACACTCTACAATACTACCATTTATACACCTACACATATACTATTACTTCAACAATACTACTACACCCACAGCGTACAGTACATTCAAATCACACACACACTATACTATATACACCCACAGCCTACACTCAAATCACTACACACACAGCCTACACTCAAATCACTACACACACACACAGCCTACACTCAAATCACTACACACACACACAGCCTACACTCAAATCACTACACACACACACAGCCTACACTCAAATCACTACACACACAGCCTACACTCAAATCACTACATACACACACACTACTACACCCACAGCCTACACTCAAATCACTACACACACACACAGACTTCAACCACTACACCTCACAGCAAACTATACACCATAGCTCTACACTACACCTAACTCACTGTAGCAGACTGGTTGGAAGGTGGAAGAGATGGAGCAGGAAGCTTGGAACACACATAATAACAGAAGGTGTGTGTGTGTGTGTAACCTTGGAATACATGTAGTAGCAGAAAGGTGTGTGTGTGTGTGTGTGTAGCCTTGAATCAACACACGAACTATAGCAGAAAGGTGTGTGTGTGTGTGTGTGTTCATATCTAATTGTACATACTTTGAAAGATCGAGTCGAGTTCGTGATGCCCTGTGTGTGTGTGTTAGGCCCCTCTGGCTCGCACCTCACCTCACCACCCAACTAAAATACCACAGTCCCTTCTCCCCCCACACCTCCATTACCTCTCTAACCCCCTCGCCTTCCTCCCCCTTTACTCCGCACGCATCAAATCCCCCCCCCCCTCTATATACCTTGCCTCTTATAACTCCCTTCCTTCCCTCACCTCTTCTCATTTCTCTTATTGTTTCTTTAACCTCTTTAACCTTCCTCCCCAAATTTTCCCTCACCCCTCTCTCTCCTCTTAACCTTGCCATGCCTCCCCCTCCCCTACTTTTCCTTCCCTCCTTTCCATACCTACGCATTCCTCCCTCTCCTCCTCCTCCCCCTCAAGCATCCACTGACAGTAGCCTACCTGTCCTGTCCTTCCCTCCTTTGAATCGTTCCAAGCCTCGTCTCCTTTCCTTTCCTTTCTCCAACAAATTCATTAAGGGGATAGTATACGTTTGGTACATTAAAATGCCTTGATTCCTCCAAAGTATGCCAGGAAACATGACCAGATTACTAATAACAATGGGTGGCCTGTTGCCTGGAATTGTTTAGAGGAATAATTTACTCCAGATATACCCATCCTGCACTACCCTAACCCCTCCCCCCTTAACCCTCTCAGTCCAAATAATATAGTTGAGATTTCATGCAGCTGAGTACGAGTTAAAAATAATAGAATATAATGGACTCGATATAACACTAGGAATATTTGTATCTGCCACTTTATAGTACACTCAGCTCCTTCATTGTACACCATTAAATGTTTTCTTCCCACATTCATTTCCATACATACTAAGTGATCTACAAATTATACAGACTACAAAACAAATAACCAACTCAAACCAAGGCACTAATCTGTTTCTCTTTGGGTTGCTAAAAATATTGCAGAACCCTAGTGGCCGTTTTCACAAATCCACACTTAATACACTTTGCTTTGCTCAACTCAAATAGACACAAGACAAGTTTATGTGTCCAAAATGGTGTGAGAGGTTAGCATTGCAGGCTCACATCCGGCAAAGGAGCTGCCATGAAATGACTTGGCTCCAAATCCACTCTTTAAAAGGTGGCTGATAAAATTAGTACAGTACTGTACCTATGGTAACACCTCGGGAAGGTAATTGTGGAAACTTAGATGTTACAATGCCGTTACTGCACAGGCTCTCCAGTTTACTTTTTATTTCTATGTTGACCAATCACTCATTTGGTATCATGTCCAGTGAAAATTTGACCCACTTCAGACAGGTTGTGTGTTCTAAACACAACACTTTCTTTACTACCCCGTAACTTGTTTTATAGGCTGAGAATGGCATGCTACATATATTGCCCAGGGTACAAGTACCATGTGTAAAACTAAGAAAAATAGTACGTAATATGTAAGACTGACAATTTCTGCAACTGTAACAAAAAGTACCGTACCTAAGTGTATCTCTGCAAAACCAAACCAGATGCTATGGCATCAAATATTTTTTATGTCAGAGAAAAGTACTATACTACTTTAGGAAAAAAATTACTGATCAGACAGAATGCTTGTAGAACCACAAACTGCTTTTATATCATAATAAAATAGCTGGTCGTTCAAAGATTTAAGGTAAACAATAGTAACACCACTGTGAAAGCACAAAAGGATACAGAGAATCTAATGTGGTGGCATCATACATTTTGAAGCCTTCATTGGGTGTGTGTGAGATTGTTTTCTTCTTAGGCTTAGCCAGGTTTTCTCGCTCCAGTTGCTCCAGGGTGTCCTCCGAGGGCGCCCCAACACCGTGGGTGCTGGAGAATGACACCCAACATGCCGCCAACTCCTCTCCTTCAATACCATACTGATTGCACAGCTCCAGGCCTGACAAATTACACAATATTAGTTCACTTCATAACTATCATACTCCAAAAGGATATACTGCCACAACCCAAACTTAAACCTGGACTAGAACAAACATTCAAGACCTACATAACTACTGTATTCTCTATTACAGTATTTATAACCCTGGTGAAAATGCACCAGATCCCGTATCTTACCTCTTGGCTTTTTCAGTATATGTATTGCAATTCATGACAAATTACACCACATATTTTCACAATCAGGCACTTACTGTAGGCCAACCTACTGCTTATAAACACTGGAATGTATACCGATACAAAACATATATTTAATGTTATAGTAAGTTAGCCTACTTGGAGGGAGAATGATGGTACATTTTTGTCATGATTTAAACATAACACACAACAACATAAATTTCTTCTTATGGATTTTGTAGCATACAGATGTGCGATCACTACAGACTCAATGCAAGAGGGGTTATATATATTGTTGTGAAGTTCTACACCAACACCAGCGTTCATTGGTAGCAATAGTGAGTCTGGCAAGACGCTAAGGATGGGATTATTAAACTACTACTTCTCAATGCATATTATATTGCAATGAAAGTTTTGCATTGAAAATTTAGCAATGAAGAGCCTTTTTGGTATTCAAAGAAGTAGTTTCATAATATGACCTTAAGAATATTCATGGTGTTGATGATGTTGTGGTACGGTACGATGACTCCATAGACGCACTACAAAGTCATTGTACCATCAATATTCTCATTTATGGCCCCAAATTAGGTCTTTAAAGAAGAAAAGGTCCAGGTTAGGTTGGTTTGTATTGTGACAAGATATGCTCTAAGTTCCCTCAGAGTCCCTATATTGAAGAAAGTTCAGGGAAATGGTAAAACAAAGCATGAATGAATAAAATATCTAGGGGCTATATTATATTGATATAATGTAAATAATTGATATTAGTACAGAAGTACTGTGTTAACTATATTCTATATTTTAGTATCATTACCCACTATTTTGGACCATTCTAAGGCACTTTTTATCTATGGTGTTTCTCTCAGAGATGCGCCGTTTTCACCCCCAATACAAACATGGGGGACCCGTGGGAATGCTGGGTTATGGGTGGTGGAAAACACACATTTCATTATGGTTCTGTCTTTATAATACACTTCCTACCGTTATTTCTGTTGCTTATAGTGATAATACACGTTGTTAAAGACCCATGCAATCATGGGGGGCGTTGGATAACGTGGGTTTTGTGTGGGGAGACAGACTACTCCTTAAACTATTGGCTAGGGCTGCACAGTGTTACCACATTCGGCTAGGTCCTGGGAATTTGCCACGGTCACTTTATGAGGTATTTATTGAAAGAATTACCGTTTTGCAGCAGTGTTGTCAGATCCGGTTGGGTCCCAGTATTTTGCCCCAGTCATTTATTGTACTTTATCACGATTATTTCCCGGTAGTTTGCCCAGGTTAGGTCCCGGTAGTCTGATGCGGTCTAGGTTAGGTTAGGTTAGGTTAGGTTAGGTCAGGTCAGGTAAGGTCAGGCTAATTTCAAAATGCCCCATTTGAATATGCCCTATCTTGGAAATGGGGCATTTGCGGAGAAAATGCCATAGAAGAAAATAGTCTTAGAATGGTCTGAATAAGTGGGTAATGAAGGTAGAAAAAACGTACCCAATAACGGTAATTCATTCAATATTTACCCTTTATGATAGTTTACACCAGTTATATCCCAATAGTTTAGCCAGGTTAGGTCCCGGTAGTTTCCCCAGGTTAGGTCTCGGTAGTTTGCCCAGGTTGGTCCAGGTAGTCTGCTGTGGTTTAGGTTAGGTCAGACTAATTTCCAAATTTGTAATGGGGGTGAAAACGGGGCATCTCTGAGAGAAACACCATAGATGAAAAATGGTCCAAAATAGTGGGTAATGATACTAAAATATAGAATAATATAGTGAACTCAATACTTCTGTACTTTTACCAAATATTTACCACTTTTGCTCACACACACACATAGCCTAACTTACGTAACTTACATAATACCAATTGCCCACAATATTGGTGGGAGTAGAGACTAATTAAAATAAAAAAGCAAAAAGACACGATTAAAAATACACCAGTCTAACTTAATCCAGCATCTGGTTATACCAAAACCTCAATTATATTAACGCAAATGATCAACTTACATTTCTCCACCAACTTGTTATCTTCCAGAGCCACACCAAACATCTCAAAATCCTCCACTAATTGACCAGCCGTGGCCATTTTTACCTTCTGACAACACCCGGACACTCAAAAAATCTCACAGCAACACAGAAAAATGAAAAAGGATAAGCCACGAGTGAAGTGAACATAAACCTCAAAGTTCCCACCAAAATATAAACAATAATCAGTGTTGCCAGGTGTGTTGGATAAAATTTCCCTAACTCCATCTTTAGAATTTCCCTTTTTGCCTTTACAATTCCCTGTTTACCCTTGAACATATACGGTCCTCTTTGGTATTTCGTCTGGTAGAAATTTCGCTGTTTACTCTTGAACAATTATTTTTTTATAATTTCTCTGTGTGGACTTCAAAATTCCCTAAAACAGAGATATTTTCCCTGCACCTGGCAACACTGATAAAACACAACATTTTCCCGCGCTAAATGTCCCCCAGTCAGCTGATCATGTCAACAACTTCTAATAAATTTGATACAAAATTACTTTTATCTCATTTTTATTATACCTCGTAGTCATTTGTTATATTCAATGGTAATTGTTTGGTTAATATCTATGTAAAGTTACCACCAAACTACATTACAAAACAACAAACTTTTCCCGCGTTAATATTAATAAGTTGTTTAATGTTGACTCAATTTTAACTGTATCCCAGTCAGCTGATCATTCATATTGGGTATCGTAAATAGTCTTTTTTTTATACTCTGGATGAACTTTAATAATAGGGAAGCGAAAAAGAGTGTAAAATATACCATTTTGGGTTAAAAAACACAACTCATTGGTTAATGCATATTCTACATGTGTCATTTTTTGTATGTTGGCATTTTGTGGGGTTACTGATTATTCTGGATGTGTTTTAATTAATACCATGGGAGTGAATTTGAGTATGAAATATACTATTGAGAGTGTGGGTCCCTTGGGTGTGCAAGTTGTGCAATGATGTGCTTTGGAAATTGGAATGTTTTGGGAACAAGATAAAAACGAATGAATGAAATAAACAAGCAATTAACGATCTTTTAATGCGTGTATTTATTACACAAGTCCTACTTTTATTACACCTTACCTTATCAGACTTGTAGTGTAGTGCAAGATCTAGATCTTGGTGTAGTGTACACGGATTTCGTCCCGTTTTCTCCCCTTCAAGGCTTCTACACCTAGCCACTCGCTCCCTTTCAATAATCAATTATCCCTCATTTTCTTTAATTTCTCTGGGATTTGCTGTCCTACCTTAATATCGCTTTTTCCCTCGTCCTGCATGGTCTACCAGGCCTAGGATGGTCTTCTTTCATCCTCAAACCAACTCTCATATTAAGCATCAGCAGGTGCGAGAATACTTCACTGAAGATTGCAATTTATTTTTTAGTGTGCTTACCTTACCACTGTCTATGTCTAGCACTCCATCTGTCTAATTATGTACCTAAAGCAGCACATCTGTTAATCACATGATGTTCTGGTTTAGCTGAATGTATATACTTACTCTCTTAATGCATACCCTTTACTGGAGATGAGATCTATTATATTGCCATGTTCATGTTGCTGCTGTAGCCAATGCATCTCAGTAAAAGGAGAAGATAGGGGACTGTGCGGAGCCTGAAAGACCTTGTATTACAAAATATATGGAGACAGAGAGGAGGGACTGCAATCACAAAGGTAAATGAAGTAGAAGAAATAGATGAAGAGAGGAAAGGGACATGCTCAGTCCAATTACTATAGGGGTGTCAGAGAACCCTGGCAATACTGTATCTTGGAAATATGACTATGAGAAAAAATTACAGTACCAAAACATTATCAATGACCCCAAGTATACTGCAGAGCATATCTAATAACTGCACAAGACATCCCAATATCCCACTACAGTACAGTATTATCAGGGTTGTAATTTTACCACATTAAAAGATATTCACTGAATAAGACAAAATCACAGACATTGTTCTTGCTAACCAATTTTATTCAATAATATATATCTTATATAACCAAAATACTGTTCATTATATGAAATTCCAAAAATATTATGAGATTCATAAGATATAAATTTAAGGTACCTAGTATAGTGTAAGGTTGGAGATGTTTTTAAGTGCCACCCTCTTCTACTGACATTAGTGAGTAGAGTTAGAGAAAGAAGACCATGTTGGCCTAGAAAGAATATACTGTAAGGAGGAGACAAAGAGAGACCACAAAGGAAAGTGAGGATGGGGTCTGAAGGGGTGCCCAAACCGCTGAAGTCCAGTACAGTACTGTACTGACATAAATCCTATCAGTTTGGTGAAGAACAATGGATGGACAGAGATAAATTGTACCACTTAAAATTATCTCCAACTCTACAGGGAGAGGCACTTTAACAACCGAACATTCTGCACTGTTTTTTTCTTCTCCACTCTCCATAATTGCACCAAGATGGACTGTTATCGAGTCACACTTTACATTCGAGAGGCCAAATTTTCATCAGGTCATTACAGGCTCCTTATTACTCCAAACTATGCCACAAAACAGACTCACTCAGAAAAGAGGCTGTATTGTGGAGCAGTTCCAAAAATCAGTAGAATTCAACTCACTGATCTTGCCCCTAGGTATGAGCATTTATTGTACATAATAATAGTTAAGTAGAGACTTTTGTTAGGTGAATTGGAGGGTTACCGATTCCTCCAAATGTTATCACTAAACAGATCCCCAATTAGTAAAACTAGGGTTTCTGTTGCCTGGTATAGTTTGGAAAAATCAGTAGTCCCATAATTCACCAATTTAAGAGATATCCCTCCGAACCAAAAGAAACTTTGTGAATGAATGACTACTGCATAACATTAACTAATTTTCAACTGCAGTCATATTCTTTAAAATTACTCTACACCAAATTAACTACAGGTATTTACTTAAGAATACAATATTCTTTAGTATCATTACCCACAAATACTTCACTTAATCAGAAACTACTGGACCTGGGACTTCAAAAGACCGAAAACACATAACAAAGATTGTCTACATATGAATCAGGACAAGTCGAGTTAGTGGAACTCCACTACAAACAATATGCCCAGAGATAATACATGCTACTTCCACCCAAAGCAGTTTATATATAAAATTGTCTTAAAAAAAGAAACCGGATTAAAATTTTCACCATTGTCCATACTACTGTGTGAGGCAATATTTTCCTGTACATTCAGGTACCTCAAATTTACTTACAAACATGGAAGTACAAATAAATCAGAATCATTTAAGTATTCAATAAAAATATGGTTCACCACCTAAATATTACAATACACATACTGCAACTTGACCCTCAGTTACTACAAACATTACATAAATGCATTCTAATACATAAGACTTGCAAATATATTGCACTAGCCACAGATACCAGGGTTTTGCTTCCCCATGAATTGGATATAATATGAAATGCATACATAGTGGTCACCTACTTTTCGACTCAATAATACTAGTGAGAGGACATTCCCACACAAACACTGCAGACCAGACACTGTTAGGCCATGATGGTTTTGGTGTGGCCATTGGTGGCAGTCTTGTGGAGGGGAGATGCAGAGTTTGTGGTGGACAGCTGGACACTCAGTTTGTCTTCCTCTTCGTCTTCATCGGGGATTGAGGCACTCTTTCCCTTGCGACACTGTTGTACGCGCCGGGCGATGTAGGCGATGGTGAGAGGTATAGGAGTCATGGTGGCAACTGCGATCGGGACGACCATGGTGATGTCTCCCAAGGGGGCTAACTCCCTCAGTGCCAACTGGTCAGAGAAGAGAGGAGACATGCTACTTAGTATCAATGTGTGTCGGGCCCTCTCACATGAAACTAGATATATACTGTATGTCTTTTTACTTTGGATTTATCTCATTCTTATTATTTCACAGGTTGGGACATCAAGTGGGCTTCTTACCTTTAGTCTTTGCTTTCCACAACTCAGAAATCAGCTATTGAATCTATAAAAATGCTCGGATCTGAACAATTTGGCTTAGAGCTATAACTAACTAGCTCATAAAGAAACTGCTCCACAATGACATCCATTTTACATCCACACCTACCTTGAGTACACCGATAGCAAGGCCGGTGTTCTGGACGCCGGTCTCAATGCTGATGGCAATGATCTCCTTAAACGGGCGGCGGGTGGCCACAGCAGCCACAAACCCAAACAGGAATCCCAGCCATGGCAACAATAACCCACCCACAGCAACCTGAAGGACATCAATTGTGTTAACGGCTAATTGGCCGGCTGGAAAGTGAAGGTTATTGATAGTACAATAGCTGGAGTCATATCAGATTTTTTGTCTTGTGTCCTTTATTACTAATCTGGAAAGGACTCTTACAACAAGTGCAGTATGGTACAATATATACATGATCAAAGGTTTTTTCAATTTGCTCTCCTAAATATATTAAAGTGCTATACCCTTCTTATTTGTTTTTTAACTTATATGTATTGTATAAACTTACTCTCCAGTCAAAGAAGGAAAAGATGTACAAGTTTGCATAGACTCCAAAGGTCATGATGAAGACGATGAAGATGATGGAGATTGGTTTGAGGAGTCGTTTGAGGACGGCAGCGACCCTGGGAGACTTCCACTTGATGAGGAGACCAATGCCAAGGGGAACCACCAACCCAATCACCAGCATGGCAATGTTACGGTAAGGCAGACGAGTATAGTGACCATCTGCACAACACACACACAGGAGGGAATACAAGATTACTAATCACATAGATGGGATCTGTTTCATGGTATGGTGTATATATACATTTATATATCAGTGGCCCTCCAAATGAATATCAAGAGAGTATCTCCTTAAATACTGACTTTGGAAGATGGTTCTGGCGAGAGCGAAGACCCACAGAGGGAGTGCCACAAAGGCCCCGAGGGTGGACACGAAGGTCATGGTGACGGACAGGTCTAGGGAGCCGCCTAACAGGTACGTCCACATGTTGGACCCGCCGCCCCCAGGTGAACAACCCGTCATGAAGAGACCCAACCACATCTCAGGCGTGTCATAGAAAAGGCCATAACCCAGGCCGTAGGAAACCTGAAGGAGATAACTATAGTTATCATCTAATGCTATACTGTACATAAGGCCTTGATAAGGAAACCTAAAGGAAAGGGCTATAGTTATCATCCAATTCTATACAATAAGACCTTGATATATAAAACAAAATTTACATACCTACTACTTTATCCTGCACACAATTCTCCCAACAAATTTTCTGGTATGTATATAATTACAAAATTGATGTTTTCCATGTAATTTTTTGCCTTTACGATGAGTATAATTCTGACTTATGGAACACTGTCTTTGGGTGTAGTGTGTATTAAAACTCCAGGAAAGCATTACCAGCGGCATGAAGAGGTATTGACAGAAGAGTCCGATGGCTGGAGCAACAGGACGACGAAGAGTCTCCTTGATGACTTTGAGATCAATAGCACAGCCCATGTTAATGTATGCCACCATCACCATTGCTATCACCACATGTATGAAGATCGTGTTCAGCACACGGTGACCACGCTGAACCTGAGGAAAGTTCAGAAATTGCTCCATACAGTAGGCCCTTGATATCAGATGAATATATTTAGCACTATGTTGAGGCAACCAGTATTGTCATGGGGGAAAGTTCAGACGTTGCTCCATATTAAAAGAATCCCATAGTTCACTGATATCAGAAATAGCCAAGCTTAAAAAAATGGGAAAAGGAGGGAGGGAAAAAAATTATCATCCCTTACCTAAAATGTAAAGTAAAAATCCCTTATCTAAAATATGAAAGAAGGTTAAAACAATGGGTGTCCATGAACTACCCACCTTGACATTGACAGGATCGCTGACCATGAGTTCGGAGTCGTTTTTGCCATCGCTGAGCACGAGGCGTACTCTGGTGAACCCAAGGAAGCGGCCTGTCAGGTTGAATGATCCTCCCAATCCAGTGTAGTTTCCATCACTTTCCTCAGAGATCTGTGACACTGACACCTTGTCCGGGTCTATACCAATGTGATCTAAGTGGTCTGGGTTCTCATCCTGAAAGAAAGGTTACAGTTTACAAGAAGGCCAACACATGGTTTATTTTAATTGCATGACATAAGTAAAATTTTTAATAATAATAATAATAATACTTTATTGCATGTGGTATATAATCTAGTGTCAACTTTCACCATACACTTTTAACTGTACAATCTTCTACAGTTCTCAAACCTTTCCATCACAATCACCATCATCGGCACCACTTCCCCCCGTTCCATGCTCACCCGTATGTACACTTCTGCTGCCTGTGGTGGGAGGTCATCGATGTAGAAGGTGACCCGTTGCTGCCTTCCCTCGTGTACCTCCAGGGCGTCCACAGGTGTTCCATTAACCAGGTAATGAATCTTGAAGGTGGCTGCCTTGGAGACGGCACCCACCAGCGTCCCCAAACCAGCTGCCCACACACACACCACCACCGCACCATACGTCAACACCAGGTGCACCGGGTAGAGAGGACACATGCTGATACACTTGTTGTTTGTCTACCTGGGGGGAACAAAGCACAGAAAATATTAGAATACATACCAGAGTTATTATTTGTATTTCTGTGTCAAATAGAAGTGAGACATTATCAGTAAAAAGAAGACAGAGATATTCTTGTTCTTTGTACTTCTGTGTCAAATTGAGATGAAAGTTATCAGTAAAAAGATATCCCATACTGGTACCATCATTCTGTATTTTTATTGATATATTGTCTGTATCAAATGCATTCGACCACCCCGACTTTCCCTGAGCTGACCTAACCTTATCTGACCGGGGCAAACTACACTGACCTAACCTGGACAAACATAAGGGCTGAAATCAAACCTGAACAAAATGCACTGTCACACTGTAAAATTATTTCATAAAGCAAAAACAAACACCAATCAAAACATGAAGGAAATTAGTAAACAACTTCCTTTTCTGTGGCTCTTATAACTATTACCAAGTTTAATTCCTAGTAATAATAAAACTAAACGAATATAAATGGACACACAATCCTAAAAATGTGCAAAACATGACGTAATTACACAGTAGTACCGAGAGTAAGGTATTAATATTTTTTTTTGAGGTGTTTATGGATACAAGCTTCTGAATCTATTATATCATTCCCTATCATTCGTAAACTATATACAATAATAGGATCACAAAACTGCATTACCTATAATCAACATAAAGTCCTTGAAACACCCGCCGGCTCCACACCTGACCTCTATTGCACAATTTGCACAGGTTGTTGCATCGTCTGCTATTATAGTTTAGTGTTGGGTAACTCATAATTGTTTTACTCATATTTCCTTTCAGTACAATATTAGTTATTAGTTATGTCAGTAATAATGATCGCACCACAATCGTTAGGGTATTTCAATAACCAAACAGATAAAATGCCCTTTATAGTACCTAAATTAATTATGCAATCGTGAATGTTGTTCATTACTTCCTACACTACACGTGTGTGCGGCGTCAAGATAACGGCAAAGATACAGCTGAATTTGTTTTTTTATTATCAGAGCAAATTAACACGAGTCATAAAATGAAGCAAGATAGCCAATAGAAGTTACATAAAATAAGTGAGAGTTCCTCCATAGAGAGAAGCACGTAGCCCCTTGGAGGTCCATACATGTGACGTCATGGATGTAAACAAACACCACACGGGCCCACATACTCACCAAATACAACACGCCCCACGGCCAGACTGCAAGAGATACTTTGGTGTGAGTCTGAGCTCGGGTTTTCGGGAGGGGGCTGACCACGGGGCTGACCGCGTGCAGATTTATATATATATATATATATATATGTTCCGACACTGGACATAGGCTTCATCAAGCCCGTTACCGTGGCCCAGGTCAACTGTTGCTCACACACACACACGTCACGACTTCCGAACTGGTAATTCCGAAGTGAGGGTAATTCCCAAATACTGCAGCTGTTATGGTACCAGCGAGGGTGTTTTACGACGTTCTGTGGCCTTATAGTTAGTGCCTAACACTCAAATCGGAAGAGTAAATAATCTCAGGCCCTCACGTGAGAGGATCGATCTCCCGACCTCTAAGTTATGAGTCCAGAACACTAACCACTCGGCCACCTCCCCTACATGGATGACGCATTGCACGCCAAGTCACGAAATTGAAGAATATTAATAATTTATAGTTCACTCGGAGAAACAAGATACCAACCCTCTTGGTCCCTAAATTAGATGCGACACAGTCGCACCTGGGATCTGTCAAACGTAGTCTCTTGAGACTACTTTCTGCCCATAACACTCTCTCTCTCCACTGCCCTCTGGAATATATTCCAGAACCCAGAAGGCAGTGGAAAAGGTACTGAGAGAGTGAGCTCGAGGTTTGACAGGTCAGAGGAGCGACACTGTCACTTCTACACTTACCCACCGAGAGGGTGGAAAGGGAATTATGGCCGCGACTGTACGTCTCCGTGTGTTCGCCATATTATTTTTCTCTTCCAAGGGAAACCTTTAAAATTGGCATACATTTCTTTACATGAAACCTAACGTCGTGATCCTTCAGCACTTACATGTCAAAGAACGAATCAAGTTATATAATTTACTTGTCAGAGATCCTGCACACTGTTATTCCTGGTTATATAACTGTGGTGATGTGGAAAGAACCAAGACCATTGTACTGTATATAGGAACTGCGATTACCAGACCCGGTGCACAATACCTCTAATGCATCCAGCCATAAAGAATAATTGAGAGAGAGAGAGAGAGAGAGAGAGAGAGAGAACCTATGACAGGACCTCATCGTGACTTGCAACTCTCCCCTTCACCCAAGGTCTTCATTGTGGAGAGAGAGAGAGAGAGAGAGAGAGAGAGAGAGAGAGATTGTGCGCGTTTGTATTAGCTTAGCGTTAAAAATTATATCTCCACCTTGCTTCATTTTACTTTACGCCAACCTTCCTCTTCGCTTCCATTCCTCATTCCCTCCTTTACATAATTCTCAATACATCATATATATGCATTTTATCACAAAAGCCATATTTCCTCTCCACCTTCCCTGACAATCCTTTACTATACAAAACCATACCAGTAGGTAAAATTACAGTACATCTCAGTCACACCGAACAGTGTAGCCACTGTAATGTCTTCATAATTTTTCACTCAAACTTCCCAATCAGGCCTACCCATTATTCCTCATATATATATATATCATAAGCCTATTTACTGTAACTTATCACGTACGTTCTTTCTCCGCTCAGCTTTCTTTGTTTATATTACTTCTTTTCTCAAATATCCGTACATAGACCAGCACGATTCTCATTACCACAATAACAATGTGATAACCTGCCCTTGAGTTTATTACCTTGGTTGAAGCATGCGAAAAAGTATATGCTTGTATCAGTCGGTGGAAGGACGAATGAGATAGTGTGACCTCTATGCCCAGGCAGGCGTGAGATTCTAGACAAACTCTTACCTGAAATCGTAAAGCACTACTATCTATCTTTCAACAGTCGACACCAAGGACAAAAGGCTGGAAATTCCCTGTACAGACAGCCATCATGAGCTGTTCTGTACTCTGTTGGCCTTGCTTACCTCTACCTCTCGTTGCTCACCACTACCTGTCGCACACTCCCCTTCACTCTTCTTTATTTGTTCTTATTTTTAACAGAGGTATAGAGAGAACGAAGGTTAGTCCTGAACATCAAGGGAAGTTAGACTATCTGAGTGCAAAGCATACACACACAATAAATTAACCTGAGTGGGCAATGTCAAAATAAAATCTCTCACGTCCATGTCTCTATCTAGCACAAGGGAGGAGACAGAGAGGAGGGACAGCAAACACGAAGGAAATATATTAAGAGCAGGGAAACACGGGGAGACAATTTGAATTACACCCATTTAAGATGCTTCCACATACACAGGCCATGTAATCCGTAAGGGGAAGGTACAGTGTTGGTAAATCTGGAGCAACTTATTCCTATAAACTATTCTAAGCAACAGGCCACCGTTAATTTTATTCATGTGGTCCTGTTTGATGGCATACTTTGGAAGAATCAAGACGCTCCAATGTACCAAAAGTATACTCTCCCCTTAATAGTACAATACATGACGTTCAAGTATCACACAAGGACAGGAACAAAGTAGAGACGAATAAATTGCTGTTCCGATCCTGTACAATTTTATAGCCCCCCCTGGTTGCCTGTATAATGAGGATGATGGTTGTACAGTCAGATTCTAAAGTACTGTCCACCACCAGCCAGCTATAGGTCGATACATCACTTGGCCTGAGGTGCAAGAATGTGTATATATATATAGTTTACATCATCCATATACACGACTGTGAGGCATATAGGTCTGTCTAGAGTTCCAACGAGAGTCAAATGTATGTGAAGATTACAATTAAGGGACGTGGTGTAGTCAGAAAATTGGAGATAAATTAGTCCTTCAAATATTGCCACGAATCACACACACCTATATAGGAGCTTGTTTCGTGGCATGGTCAGGAGGAACCAGAAGCCTCCAATGTTCATACACGATCACAGGGTCCTTAAACTGTGTGTCTATGTGAATACGAAGTGGCGCCGAAACAATGTGAAAATTTACTGGTCATGCACTACTTCTTAAGACGACTGTACACGACATAAAGGGCCAACCAACAATTACCTTAATGCTAAGATGTAATCAATATCACCCATTACCTCAAGGGACACATGCACGTCATAATATGGAGGATAACCTACTGCTGCCAGAGTGATTCCTACAAAACATATATCGTAAGAAAAATAAGTGTTCCAGTGTAGGCTATACCCAATATACTTCGTGTTTTTCTGGATAAATGCACCAATATCCTTCTACAGTTCTAGGTAATTTAAAAGTGACTGCATTTGTTGAAGAGTCATCCCTATATATACAATCAAATGCGATATAATCCGAAAAATCAAGAGGCCTTAAAAGAATAACTATAAAACCATCTTTGTTATTTCATGTGACCAAATTACAGATCCAACGCCTACATAAAATTAGGGTAGGAATACATACAACACAACTGTGGGTTTACTTAAGGGGTTAATATGTACACTTTTGGCCTTAAGGGGAGGGTATATAATAATACAATTTGGGCATTTCTGAAGATAATGATTCCTTCAAACTATTCCCAGCAACAGTCCACCATTAATTTTGTTCATCTGGTCCTGTTTCCTTGCATATACTTTGGAGGAATCGAGGCTTTCAAATTAATGTATCAAAAGTATACTCTCCCCTTAACTCCTCCAATTAATTAAGTATGCCAGAAAACAGGTCCAGCTGAACAAAACTAATGGTGGCCTTGTTGCCTGGAATAGTTTGGAAGAATCAGTTGCCCCAAATTTACCAATGAACACTGTAGTGACTGTACTACCTCCTAAAATATCATACATAACGAGATATAATTATTACAAGGTCGACACCACAACAATTAACATGCAGGTTCCCCACAAACATGACCACCAAAACCAAATTAGGCTACAATGCTCTTGGTATACGATGGATGGATGTGTGTGTGTGTGCGTGTGTTTGTGTGTGTGTGTGTGTGTGTGTGTGTGTGTGTGTGTGTTCATAATTACACGACTTCACTTATCTACCATCAATATCCATTTATATAACTTTCCCCCGAGTGTTGGTTGCCCGGGGCTTGTAATAAAGGTAAATATAGAACTTGAAAAAAAAAAAAGTATAGTGCAAAATTATATTCGTCAGCGCTGGGCCACGGTCAAACTCATATCCAGCCTTCATTGTGTGTCATAAGTGATGGACTAGCCTATAGCTGTCTGTGCCTCGCCGACCTGCCTTTTCTACACACACACACACACACACACGAACACGCCGACCTGCCTAGTACACACACACACACAAAAGCACGCCGACCTGCCTTTTACACACACACACACACACACACACACATGAGCACGCTGACCTGCCTTTTACACACACACACACACACACACACACGAGCACACTGACCTGCCTTGTACACACACACACACAAGATGCTCTATTTTCTATACTGAGGAAGGTGGGGTTTAAATTAAGGCAAGAAGCCCACTGATTCCTCCAAACTATGCCACGAAACAGATCGCTTTCTGTAACTGGTACCTGCATGGCACAGCTTGTTGGAGGAATCACTAGTTCACCAACAAGAGATTCTCCACTAAAGCTACCGGTAACGTAATTAATTAAAATCGTTTCATCCGTCAATACGTTCGCCTTGACCAAACCAGACACGACACACAAACCTAGATATATATTTAATGATTTCCTATATACCCCTTCAGCTAAGAGATCAAAAGTGCTTCTATAATGTGTGTGTGTATGTGTGTGTGTGTGTGTATGTTATCCTGGCGAAATTGCACCGGTTCCCGTCCAAGTACAGAACTAACGTAAGTGCCAATATGAATAAAATTTCCCAGTGTGTGCCAAGTATTTTTATATTTGCCGGTGATAAATAAACAGACCTAGAAAAATAATTCGTTAAGCTTATAATCGTAAATATTTAACAGACCAACTCAAGCAGACCACACATCACTTGGAAGAAAAAATAAGGGTGTGGTAGTGAATCGAGTGGAGTGGAATGATGTAACAAGCTAGGATCGAGTGATTAAGGAGAAACATCCGGTCTAGGCTACATGGTAAGATATAGAGGGGCTGTTGTTGGATCCTGAATTCCTGATCTAGTCTTGTTACCACCAGCTGCGCTACCAAGGTTTACACGTTTCGAAAGCAAAATATTACGTTAAATTTTGATCCATGGAGGTATAAAATATAACTCCATTATTTGATCCTTACGGGCATTCGGTCCAAATCTTATTATTTTGTACAGCTTATATATATACCGACACACAAACACACTCTCTCTCTCTCTCTCTCTCATTTTATTCCATTGTTGTCTCGTATCAATTATTCTTATTTTTTTGTGTGTATGTGTGTTTCATCTTTCATTTTCATACTTCACTGTATATCGGAACTCTTTTATACTTCACTATAATTATAAGGTAGTCAGTCTACTACTCTTTCCATCACTTCACCTGTTGCTTATTCTGGAGCTGTACTCGGCCATCTGTATTTACTTGCACTTAATGACTCGCCTTCCACTCAGCAAGTCACAGGCCTTTCACTTTTCCCGGGCTCACACACACACACACACACACAGATCGAAGCAGTGGTGTGAGCGAAAAAACATACATAAAGAGAAATATGATATATAATTGCATTTAAGAAACCGGATATTACGAGCTCAATTGAAATGCAATTAGGTATAAGAACACACACATGTACAGTTCCAGTTAATTAAAGTTCAAGGTAAGACCTTCAGGCTGATAATTAAGGCTTATAAAGAAGAGTAATTATTTAACGACAGATGTAAAGAAGCCCTAAATAGAAGAAATATTGTATGGAATATAGTTAAAAGATGACCCAGCAACCATGAATAGAGCAAATACAAAGTTGTGAGAAATGATCATGTAAAGATCTAGATAAGGTCGAATGTACCACATGCATGTACTGCTTACAAATTCATGAACAGCTATAGGAGAAAAACAGCACCTTATGGATCGAATAATAATTACCTTCGCATACCAGTTATAATTAAATGGGTTCTATAGGCAACCACAATTTACATACCGTACAGTACGGTCCCCTTCGTCTAGTCACCTTCATGATCGAATAATCACCTTCGTATATACTAATTATGAGTTTTACAGGCACCCCACTGTTTATTTACATGCATCGGCTGATATGAATTAAGGAGAGGGTACAGTTTTGGCATTTTGGGAGATATTGATTCCTCCAAACTATTCCCAGCAACATTATTTTTGTTCATCTGGTCCGATTTCCTGGCATACTTTGGAGGAATCAAGGTGCTCTAATGTACCATACGTATACTCTCACCTTCATTTATTTGAAACTGTACGTGAGGTGGATAACAACAAGCTGGACTAATATAATAATTATTAATCATATACCACAAACATTATCGTATCAGCACCACCGCCTTGAGTGATGCTTGCAGTATTCCTACAGTATAATATTATTGTTTATCGACTTATACAACTTCACTTTTCCTCTCTCCTTTCCATCACTACACAACTTTCACCGTACTGTTTATTGTTACTTATGACGTTGCTATATCTTCATTGCATAACTCTACTTGACTTTGTGTGTGTGTGTGTGTGTGTGTGTGTGTGTATCCTAAACAATTATAGTATGAGTGAAGTAAGTATGAATTAACGGAAAATATGTAATGGATGAGATAGGCGAAGAAAGGAAATGGATTAACTGCTGGCTCGGGTCCTAATCCGAAGGGCTGATAAAGTATCAAATTAAGCTATAGATTTCCATTTCTCGTGTAGGAAGGAGATCGAGATTGTGGCAAGGTTACATCATAATAAAGACCCAACAAAATAGTGGAACATATATTGAAGGTTTTTTGTAGCATTATTTCCCCTCAAAACTGAATGTTCTGAGAATTGCGTGAAGCATATTTTCTTTCCCACAAAAAACCTTGAGTGTGGAAGTGGCGCAATAGGCGATGACGTCAGCAGTCAGCAAGGTAGAGTGGATAGGATGCGGTACGTGAGTGTGATCTTGCCTCGCCCAAATCTGTCTCTATCTCTCTCTGTAATTGTCTTTCATGATCACGAGCCGAAAATGTTGTGTGTCAAGAACATGCCTTTTATATTCACACATACACGTATACAGTCGCGATCAAAAATCCTGCATCAGTTGATCAAAGTAGCCTACAGTGTTGAACCTTATAGCTGAATTATAAAACTGTACACAGGAGATAATTATGTGCATCTTCCACCTAGGCTGTATCAAGAATTCATATCTGCAACTGAACTAATATTAACGTATGTAGGATCTCTAGAGAATAAAATGGAATAGATGTGTGAGTGTGTGTGTGATTTAATACGTACAGCTCTTGTGTACGTGTGTGTGTGTGTGTTGCAAGATACAACGCCATTCTTTTCCGAGTATGGTTCCCTGCACACCTTCCATACCCTCACCCACCTCTCTCTTTCCAAGAACCAGCAGAGATTTGTGTAAGGTTGAAAGTGGTAACTGTGGGTACATACACACACACAAACATGACTCCGATGAACTGTGACAGGTGAAAGTGTACGTATGTCTTGGGGTTATTATTTTTTTATCTACTAGCTATTATATCATGTGGCCACAACGTACCACTAACCATGTAATTGTGTCTGATTCAGCGCGTTATAACTTTCACACGGGAATCGAACCCTTATAGGCTGTACATACGTCACTCTATAGCCTACTGTTAATTCGTATAGCCTATAGCCAACGTTGCTAAATAATGCTGCCACAACTCGATCCTGTCATTGTGTACAGCCACAATCAAATAGCCACCGATACTTTCCTTCCGTCGTAGTAAATATCTTGGTAATAAAGAACAACGTACACGTGTATGATTTTGCAGCACCTCATTATAATAATCGAGGGGGTTGATCGAGTTGACGTAAGGTGTTGTATGGTTATATTTTGATGTGATACTGATTTATTTGCACGATGGAAAGTGTCGGTGATTATTTGATTGTGGCTGTACCTGGCTGTATGTTTGTTTCACGGTAGAGCTCCCTCGAACCCTTTCCTTTCTTAATTAATTGATCTCCAACTGTTCTTCCAATAGTTTTTCCTTCGAGCTTAATAGTCTGTTTCAACTCCTGTCGCAGGTTTTCTTTTTTGATTTATTAGTCTGTCTAACCTATACTGTCTCCAATCTTTTCCCACATACGATCAACAAAATAGGCCTATGCCGTGCCCAAGAGAGGAACTACATATACTTTCATACATAACTTTCATGCATTGGCAAGATCAGTGCGATTTTGTATGTAATTTTCAAACAAACGTTACCCTATATTGTAACAAAATGATAGATAATATACTGCATATAAACGAAATTTCACAATTAAACAGTAATAATATAATTAAGGCATCCTTATAAGGTGCCAATATAAGATAGAAAGTGCAAAGAGAACTAAGTTTCCCTCCGAGTCCAGGAAGTGAAAGCTGACAAACATATTGTGAGTAATTACGGTCTTCACATCACCTGTCTACAGTTACCATTTCCCCCTCCCAGTCCACCTCTATGTCGTGTGCTACAGGTTGAGATGACAAGTGTGCACAAACAACATTGCAACACACACGTACTCAGTCCTACATACAACAATGTGCAATTTCCCCTCGGGAAGTCCAAGTTTAACATTGGTTTTAAAAATTGTCTGAAGTTGTCATATCGAATATACATTGTATACGCTATAATAACTAGCATACTTACCAGACTTGGTTAAATTTAGTAAAGTAGACGGTGACTTCAGAATATAAACTAGATGGAGCACTTTGATCTACACACAACCACTCCAACTCACAGCTGACTCGGTGACTACTGACTCTGTGTTGGAAACTTCAGGGAAGGGCTCAGGCAGCAGGCTGACAGGTTGGGTGGAGTGGCTATATAGAGCCTGCAGGGCTGCCATCATTTAAGATTATCACCCATTTCACCCGCCAAAGTCTTAAAACCCGCCCAGCATACCATAATTTGGGGCCTGCAACCCACAAAATTCCCCACCTTTATTCCTATTCAATAATGGATCATTTATTATGTAAACTCTTACATATGAATTGATGGAAAAGCATCATTAAATAGTCAAAATAATCATACATACCTTCCTCTCATTTCATTGTTCCGCCAAAGCAACCATTTAATAGAAAAATGTGTGTAATTCATGACTTTAACCATCCATGGGAGTGGCTAACTAGAACAGTAATGAAGTTTTGGCTAACACACAGTAAACCCTATATACTCAACATCTCCCCCCCCCCCCACAGAAAAAATAGTCAAATTCGACAAGATATCGCCAGACATTGGAGCACTGCTACCCAGTGCTGCTCGGGGTCCCGAGTCCCTCTGCAAAACGGGGAAAATCCCAGGTTGCTTGCAAGCAATTCAGCTGTAGTCCTAAGTTTATTATAAAATTGGTTTCAGTAAAAAAAATTGTGCAAAATATTAATATAGCAACAGCGATATCATTTTAACACATTTCACTAACGGGAAAGTACACACATCAATGATAAAATACCTTTATTTGGTTTATCAACTACCCTATAAACATGCTTATTATTAAAAACAATGCGATACACTCACATATATGCACACTCACTGTAGTTTTAAGTATTTGAGGAAATCACCAACACTATGGGCTCAGTGTTCAATGTTTTGTTTGATTATCAGGCAATAGTATCATTCAAGAGAAACATGGTTAGTAAACTAACCCCTGACTTCTCTCCTTAATAAGCTGTTATATGTCACTTCAAATACAACGTGTGAAACAGTTTGAGGATGCAAGTTGCAATGCGTTCATCTGAAGAGCAAATAATACTTAAACACTCGTCCAGATAATGCTTCCATCATAAGAGCTAATAAAAATAATATAACACCATTCCATAAAGTGACACATGACTTCTTTCTTTGATAAGCAGTCACTTAAAATACAACCAGTGGAACAGTTTGAGGAAGCAAGTTGCAATGCGTTTATCTGAAGAGCAAATAATAATACTTAAACACTTGTCCAGATAATGCTTACCAGTTCATGGTTACTGGTGCTAAAAGTGTGTGTCTAAATGTTGATTGATTTTGGCTTGTGAGTAGTTTTCCCCACAGACTGGACAAGGGTACTTCTCTCCCCCAGTCTCACCACTCACTCTGTCCTCACTACTTCTATTTCCCTCTACATCACTTCTTGCCTGTGAAGCTCCCTCAACCACCATACAATCATCACTACTCTCACTTACTGCTCTTTTTAGTGTCCCGGACTCTTCATCACCACTTTCCCCATCAATACTCATCCTATCATCAAACATACCCATACAGTCATCTAAATGCTTGCTGAGACTGGCAGCTGGGATATCAGCGTTACATAGAGGACACCTGCTTGAGTCATTATCATCAGGCTCTGGTGAAGGTGATAGACTGTGTGGTGAATCATGTTGCATATTCATTGCCCTGTTGCTTTCTTTTATGCATGATGGTTCCGGTGTTGCAGCAGATGTACACGTAGAGGCAAGAGGAATGTGACTGGCTGGGTTGCTAAGTGATGACTGGGTATGAGGGATGGAGTGTGGTGTATGCATTCCCAGGCTCAACAGGCGAGACACCCCCGTACTGGAGCCACCAAGAGTGACTCCCTGACCTTGGTATACAGTTTGAGATGCTGGCATCTTCACCTTGGCATCAAAAACCTCTTGGGTCTTTGCCTCAGTGGTTGTGGTGGTGCCCCTTCCCTTCACTGTCACTGTACTGGAACCTCCTCTCCCTCTCATTGCTAGACCTCCTCCACCTCTGCCTCCACCACCTCCTCTACCCAATCCAGAACTACTTCCACCAAACCCTGTACCACCTCTACCACCACCACCACTACCGCTGTTTCCTCTACCAAATCCTGTACCACCTCTTCTTCTACCACCACCACCACTGTTACCTCTACCAAATCCTGAACTGCTTCCACCTCTACCTGTGCCTCGACCAAACCCTGTACTACCTAGACTGTTACCTCCTTCACCAGACATAAACCCTGAACCACTTCCACATCCACCACCACCTCCTACTGCCTGTCCACCACCTCTACCAAAACTCCCTCCTCTGTTGGGCCTTTTCTTGGCTGGGGATACACCACTGCCTCTACCGAACCCGTGAACGTTGGACTGAGAGGCATTGGTCACATCCACACGCTTCACTGACCCCGTGGCTGAGCTGGCAAACCCTTTAATGCTGCCATTCATCCTCTTTCCATCGGTGCTCACATCACTCCCATTAAATAACTTATCTTGATTCTTGTGAACTCCATTACTTCTATCACTGGAGTTCATTCGGTCTATCACTTCTGGTCTGCCAAAGGTCTTGTCCCTTGAGGCCGAACCACCAACCAGGGTGTTTGGGTTTCCTGAGGCTGATGAACTGGACCCTCCCAGAGAGTTGGCTTTGCCTTTGAAATCTATAAACTTCCTGATGTCACCAGCGTTGTTTGGCACTTTGGCACCTGAAGGATAAAACAATATAGTTTTGGAATGCTTGTGAAAAAAAAATTTATTTACTCCTCTCAGAAAATGCATCTCAGATTAATATTTCCTTACTACATCAAAAATTTTACCTCTTAATACATTTTCAAATATTTTCATGTATTGACAATGATTCACTTTTGCTTCCTCAGGTCATCAGGTTTAAAATCATTGACTTGAAGAAGCAAAATCGAAACATCATCAATAAAGGCCCTCTTTTGAGGCCGCATATAAGGTACTTCATGATATGGATACATCCATGGTTACAAGCCTCACCTTTCTTGCCCTTCTTGGCACCATAACCTTCTGGCTCCTGTATTTTGGTGTAGGTGCCGCCACATGTGTCTTGGTGTCTCTGCCACCAGGGGTCGCGTGGGCCAGGTACACGGTTCATGGCACGCTTTACCAGACCAAAGTAGGGTCGACGAGAGCGGCATGGCCCATTGCACCGCCATACATGCTGCCGGTACACATCTACTTCATCGTGGAAAGAGTGAAACACCTGCATGACAAGACAGAGACATTTTGTAATTGTTTGTTTTAAGATTTGAATCACATCTTTGTAATAAGTATAAGTGACTGTGACTGTAGAACGATAAAAGCAATATAGATAAAAACTCAGCAACAGATGACCCTAAATAAAATTGTAAATACTGTACATAATCATAACAGTGACTCTTAAAAATGCCCCAAGGCCAAGACATAAACTGTGACTTACGCTGATGTTGGTGCCAGCTATATTGTTGATGCGGTACATGTGCTTGTGGAACTCAGGCCCATGTCCATCCCGGTCACGGTTGTTGGCTGTGACAAAGAGGTATGCGTGGATCATCTCATGCTGGGGAGGATGGGTAGAGGGGGTTAGACTTCACTGGTTCCAAGTTTGAAATATTTTTTATGCTTGTATGATTTTCTGAGGGTGAAATGAGAATGTACAGTCCAGTGATGATTTATAAGTTTACAAACCAGCCCTGACAATCAAATATCCTTGAATCTATTCATGACTATCAGTCCTGAAAAAATACTACAATGAAAACCATGAAGACTTGAGTTGAAGTATACCGGTATAGAAAGACATATTTAAAAACAAAAATTAGGTTTACACTTTGTGCAAATGAATGTATACCAAATATGAGACTTTGTAAAGCTAAACAAAATAGCATGATGTGAAAAGAGAAGGAAGTCCACAAGTGTAACTCACTAAGAGGGTCTCCACCAGGTCCTTGCGAGGCCGAAGCTTCAGGAGAGGCACAGACAATCTCACAGAACACAGGCCTCCACGACCCTCATAGCTGCACACACCTGCACACCTGACAACACCACAACTAATTATTACATGTACAAAGTACATTTGGTGGTTAAAAATTTCATGCTATATCGTGTGCTAGCACAAAAGTGGATGCAGAAACTTCTAATTTTTAACATTCTTAATTCTAGGCATTCTATATATTTTTGTGACTGAACCTTTAAAGTTACCGTCAGACAATAATGGTACCAGGCCTTCTAAACCATGACTGCACATAATAATTATTATCCTCATTCAATATTCTTTTATATTTTATACCTGTGATGAGGCTATGGTAGTCATTATGCCAGTACAACTGTGATCACTGACAGCTGGGGTTATAGTAAAGCACTAACCTATCACTTTATTCTGCAGGCATGCACACATAGGAGTACCGTATATTGTAATTATATACACACACACAATCTCCTCAATATTTGAAACTCACAAGGTCATCCTGGGGCTCCACTTGACTTCAACCCCAGTCAGGCGACCCCAGAAGAACTGCTGATTGAAGGCGAGGAAGAGACAGTGGACATCAGGGTTAGGGTCAATTAACTCCCAGCTCTGGTCAATGAGAGCCACTGGCAGCTTCTCTTGTTCAGGTTCATCAAGGTTACCAGGCCTTACTTTTTTCTCTTCACTGTTGCTACTACTTTGGGTCACTGCAATAAATAATTACAAAATCAGAGTTAAAGTTTTAAGTTGGGCCACAAAAATGGATTCCCAACTTTTTTTTTATAATCCATCATTTCCCATTTTTATATGTTGAAATGTAAGGGCGACAGTGCATTTTGACCATGTTTGATCCCCCCCCCCCCCCAAGAGGCTGGATGGAGGGGTAAAACAAGTAAATAACACATTAGTTAATATTTATGCTTTAAAGTTGGTCTAACTTTGCCGGACCGAACCTAACCTATTCTGGCAGGGGGCTGACTACTGGGATGTAATCTGGGCAACATAGGGGGGGAAAATCAACTATGGTCAAAATGCACTGGCACACTAACTTAGGTAATGGCATAATAAGCAAAAATAACCACCCACAAAATTAGGTATTTATTGAAAGAATTACCATTTTGTAGTAGTGTTGCCAGATCTGGCTAGGTCCCAGTATTTTGCCTCGGTCATTTCCTGTACTTTACCACGGTTATTTCCCGGTAGTTTGCCCAGGTTAGGTCCTGGTAGTTTGCCCAGGTTAGGTTCTGGTAGTCTGCTGTGGTCTAGGTTAGGTTAGGTAAGGTCAGGCTAATTTCAAAATGCCCCATTTGAATATGCCCTATCTTGGAAATAGGGCATTTGTAGAGGAAATGCCATAGAAGAAAATAGTCTTATATCAATGGTCTAAATAAGTGGGTAATGAAGGTAGGAAAAACCGTACGCAATAACGGTAATTTTTTCGGTAAATATTTAACTGTGGCAAAGTACAGGAAATGACCGGGGCAAAATACTGGGACCTAGCCGGATCTGGCAACACAGTTACAAAATGGTAATTCTTTCAATATTTACCCAAAATTATGACTGAAATCTGTAAGTATCTTCCTTTTTTGTGGCTCTTCATAACTATATATTACGGTAAATATTGAATGAATTACCGTTATTGCGTACGTTTTTTCTACCTTCATTACCCACTAATTTAGACCATTCTAAGACTATTTTCTTCTATGGCATTTCCTCTGCAAATGCCCCATTTCCAAGATAGGGCATATTCAAATGGGGCATTTTGAAATAAGCCTGACCTTACCTGACCTGACCTAACCTAACCTAGACCGCATCAGACTACCGGGACCTAACCTGGGCAAACTACCGGGAAAATATCGTGATAAAGTACAATAAATGACAGGGGTAAAATACTGGGACCCAGCCGGATCTGGCAACACTGCTGCAAAACGGTAATTCTTTCAATAAATACCTATATTACCATTACCTTGTGTGCGAGTCAGTTCTTGGGTGTCTTGTTCATTGGCCAGTTGTTTGAGCAAACTCACTCTTGCCTCCTCCTCAAATTGGGCCTGCAGCTGAAGGGCCAAGGTCAGGTCTACCTCACTCATCTTCTCAATAGAACTTGACCTCGAACTTAACAAGATGACCCCAGAGGAATCTACAGCTTCTCGATTTACATAATACTTATTAGCCAATCATAGTACACGAATTACTTTTCCAATCTATAGTTTACTAATTTAATATCTAATGGGAGGACTGTATGCCTATTATGATTCCTGAACGTTGTAGGTCAAGTAGTACTTCAGTGTGCTGTATTATAGAGTGCCAAGCGAGTGCCACCCACCCACTGGCACCATCAACTTCACCATTTGGCACTCTGTCCACTACTTAGAAGTAATGTATAGCTGTTATGGATGTAGTTGTAATACTGTAGTGAAAGTAATAATGTTGGCACCGTCAAAATATTAATAACCTCCCTCTAACTTCCCGACTCAAAATATATAAGGAAAATCACACCAGTTCACAACACGTCTACACCAAACACGACAAACAAAACAAGTGGTGTAATATATTGTCAACTTTAATATACCACTTCGGATTTACTAATCTCGACAAATTAAACTATTTTATAGTAAATTGGCTTATTTATATAAAATTTCATGAAGAAGATTGTAAGTTATTACATTCTGTAAATTCAAATGCAATAAGAGTTACAAAGTTAGTTTTGATTTCCTGTTCCCACTGTTGAGCCCACGGTCTAGTTAGTACTAACTAGACCGTGGTTGAGCCGATACGTACACACAATACACCGAAAAAGTTAAGTAAACGACGATGACGATTGTTTATTTTTCACAAATTTAACAGGCTAGTTTTACATCATTATGTAAATCATCTCTCTTTAGATTACTGTAACAATAAAATTATTAATGAATAATTAGAAGATGGATGGGACAGTAGTAAAAGTGATACATATGCTTGAAGGATGATAACAAAGTCATTTTCTTTGATAATGTATTATTTTACTTTTGGTAAGGTACAGTGCACAATAATTATACAATACACAATAATCATAATAATTACAATATACATGTACAATATATACACAATAAATGTTCTTTTATATTTGCTCTGAGTGTGGCTTTGTGTGTGAGGAAAATTTGGGTAAAATTTGACACAATTATTCATAAAAGTAATGCTCATGTATTAATCTTAATTGAATGATATCACATAATTATTAAATAAGGTTGTATCTGGAAAGTTGAACTGAACTTGAATACAGTTCACTATCTTCGGTCTCCTGAGAGGAAGTCCTGTGTGTAATTCTTGTCCCCTATGAACATTGCAAGCTTGAGTACGGCATCCACTGTGGGTTCATACAGCACCTCGTCATCACAGTCATGGGCATCTGTTTCCACTGTAACACAAATGGTAGAGAGAATTTAAGTATGTTTTCTGACATTAATGGTGTGTCTTTTAAATCCATTTTTACATAGAGTATCTGAATCTTGTTTCCTCTAACTGATGGTATATGTGATTTTACTGATGTACCGTATTAGTATGTCTCAAATTGAGGATGCTCCTAATATCATTTCATACTATAGTCAAAGATATTTCCAAACTTATTCAATATGTAATCAACAGTGGGTGATTAAAGGGATGGATAAAGTGAATGACAACAACATGAGGCAAAACCACAACACTGAAAACAACACACAACTATAAAGAACAAATACAGCACTACCAAACATACCCAGCATATACTCTACGGTTGGTGAGAAGAGTGATGGAGCATGTGACTGTAGAAGCCGTTGTCTGACCACACACTGTATCTGAACCAGTGTGTCGAGGAGTTCGTGTGTGTGCGCAGCCTGGAGGGAAGGTGAAAAGCGACGCACTACGTCCTGCCCACTGATGCCTGGTCGCTCCATCACTAGACAGAGCACTGAGCCTAGCATGCGATCCACCACTCGGCGGTTGAGTGTCCCGTTCAGTCGCACCCACGGACGCACTCCCACACTAATCTCCTCATATTCACTTCTGCATGGCCACAATAATAATAGTACTGTAATTGAACATTTTTTATACTTTATCTGTGATTATAATATTGTACTGATATTAAGATTAATCAATTCAACAAGTCCTTTATGAAAAAAGCTGGTGACTCACACATTGTGGTGCTGTTTGATGACACGTTCCATACCCTTCGATTCTTCCTCATCCTTTTTGTACAGACGTTTGCGCATTGCCATGAAGGAATGGATGTGCCGGGTAGTTTGCTCTTCCTCATTACTCTCACCTTTTTTCATTTCACCCTCTGTGAGAAAATATTATTGCTGCATTGAGTAAAGAGGAACTCTCCACAATGAAGAAGTGACTACTGCTAACATCCAATAATAGTGAAATTATTTTACAATCAATACACCAGCCTGCAGTCCCAAACTGATACCAAAAAATCCCAGCCTCAATCTCTTACAACATTTGTAGCAACCTAAAACAAGGTCCACTTGTAGTCCCAGGCTGTTAGTAATGAGGTTGTGTGGAGCTTATACACTGATAGTGAACATGTGCAGAAGTAGTTAACATGAGCTTTGATTGAGGCTGTATAACAGGAATAAATAAATCATTAGGACCTCTTAAAGATATTGCTCCTGTTATCTTACCATGTTTTTTAGAGATCCTTTTTGAGCGTCTAGAGGTCCTGCAGGTGGAAGACACTCCTGCCTCAACCTTGACCCTCTCAGAACCAACACCATCACTAGTAGTACCACTTTCTTCAGTATCTGGAGTAAGGCATCTCTCTCCCTCATTGATGGCGGTACTGGATGAAGGGCCACCACATCCATTGCTGTCCTCAATATTAATGGGTACAGAGGCATTACCAACATCACCCTCACCACTCTCAATGTTACCAGATGATAAAGGGTTGTTGCCACTTGTGATGCCTTTACCATCTCTATCATCATTAATAATAACGGTGGTACTGGAGTCTGCTTCAGAGGATCCTGTGGGTAATAAATATTTCAGTTGCTTTTCCTGTAATTGTTATAAAGTTGTTGTTGAGAAATAATCCATAGTATTGTTGAAAAGAGAGAGACTGGAAACAGTGAACTGGCAAGTCAGTTTGGGTGATACTTTACATTTTTCTGTGGTGGGTGCAAATGGAAACAATATAGATTTCATGCAAAGGGATTAATGCTATACAGTAATTCTTCATTTTAGACACCAAGAATATTTTCGTTGGGACAGGAATTTCTTCAAATTTGAAACCCAGTAATACAAGAGCTCTCAGTTAAGAGATCAATTTGTTAGTATTATTACCACTCACCTCTGTTGGTGTGTGCAGTTGAAAGGGAGGCCGGGATCTCCTCTGCACCAGACACAGGTTCATGGTCTTCTTGTTGGCTATGGAGTTCACTCTCATCCACACTGCCATCCTATGCACAAATAAATTCCTCATTTATCATAGGCCCAGCAGATGACTGTATATATATAAAAAACAGTAGCCTGAGAAAACTTTTGAAGGTATTCAATGAGGGACTGAATGAAAAATTAATTGGTGATGCAAATATTTATATGCATGACATCATGGCCTAGCCTAACCTAACCTAATGTACTGTAACACAACCTTTGACTTTACTTCATGATGTTCCTTTCCAATGTTCTTGTTTGCATCATCTCCCAGCTGGTCAGAGGCTGAGTTGGGGTCTGGATTCTTGTCGGTAGAGTTGAGGTTCATTCGGTAAACTCCCTGTAACCTCACACTCTGTCTGTTCCCTCTGTGTACAAATAACAAATAAACAAAGAGTTGAGTGAAGAAGAGAGGGAATGAATAGCCAAGTGGAAAACAAAATTTGATATTTAATATCGAATATTAAAGTGGTGAAGAAAAATAAGATGAAATTTAAGTAAACATTTAATCAAACTCCCACATTAGTAGATGACAAGGTTTTATTTTAACAGTTTTGGTGACCACTGTCAGCGTGCATATATGTGTGTAACTGACCTGGTCATCTTAGTGGTGTGTATGAGCCAGGGTCGTGAGTAAGGTACAGTGACCCAGCGTACTACAGCCACCCCAACCCTCACTAGTACCCTGACTTCCTCCAGTTCCACCATCACACTGGCTATGCTGTACACAAACTCACTGAACCTATCCTGTCAATAAAAGCACAAGTTAACCATTGTTCGTCATGTCAACAAGCCATGATTTTTCTCCATTATTCCCCAATCCTCTAGAGAAATGGAGAAAGGGAAATGGAGTTTTGTTACTGATGATGATAATATTAATGAAGATGATGATAATAATAATGATGGTGATAATGATTTAGATTATGATAATAATAATGATGGTGATAATGATGGTGATAATGATTTAGATTATGATAATGAACAGATAATAATGATGAGTGATAATTTTATTAACAACGTCGTCTTTGCATCCTACCTTGAGATCATTGATGGAAGCTCCAAGCTCTTTACACGAGTGGACGTACTGATAAATCTGATTCACCATCTCGAGGAGCTCTGGACTCTTGCCTTCCGCTGCCCACTCCTCCAGCACCTCCTCCAGTGTACACCACAAGTCCAGCATTACTCTGTACATAAATCAATGGCATCAAGAAATATCAGTACAATAATCCCTTGTTTTCTTATGTTGTTATGGGTGTGTATTAAACTGTTTTTATGAATCCGTGTACAGTAAACCCTCATTATTCACTCAGTTTATGGGTGTGTAATATACAAAGAGGGTTTACTGTACATAGATTCATTACAAACAGCACAATACACACCCATAACACCAGTGGAAAAACAATGGATTACAGTACAGTACAAGAAACTACAATAGACACTTGATATAATATGAATAAATACATGTACCAAATTGCCACTTCATTTCACACTCGGTTCCCCACTGAAGACCACCAAATGTTTTCCCAGGCTTCTGTTATTCATTTCCATATAGATTAAGTGATCTATTAACTCGTGTCAAATGAAGTGCGAAATATGTTAGCATAGTATCGAGAAGCTACTAAATATTTTTTCAGCTTATGAGTTGTAACCGTAAAGCACAGAATGTATTTTATTTTCTACATTTTGTAAGGTGAAGACCAGGAGCAAGATGTTCACTAAGCATCCTTACCAGTGACAATCAACAAAAAGCTCGAGAAATCCAGTCACAAGGTATAACATCTGCCAAGGATAAACCAAAATTTGTGGCTCATGATCAGGGTTGTAGAGTCGGAGGTAGAGTCAGAGTCATACTACTAATTATATAATTCCTGGAGTCAGAGGTGGAGTCAGGAAATATTTTCACCAACTCCACATCCCTACTCGTAATTACATAGGCTAGTTCACTAACCTCTTCCTCTTGTCCAGTGCCTGTGTGAGTATGGTCTTGGAAATGGGGAGAAAGACATCTTTTAGGCAATTGAAGTCTGTCTTGTCTGTCATCTGGTCAAACTGCTGCTGGAGATGAGGCGGAGGTCTGAGCCGGCAGGTGATCTCACAGGCATTGACCACCATCAGCTCTTGGGCGTGTTGAATGTTGATTTTATCCACAGTGGCCAAGGCCAGCTGGTCACGCATCATGTACAGTCCCAAGCGTGAGGCTGATACCTGGTTAGTCCGGCCCTAGGGTGGAGGTGGGGGTGAGGGAGCATATGCAGCAAGTTAGCTTTCATTAATACTGGTGACAATAATGATAACATAGTGAAGTGTATTCTATTGCTACTAATTAGATTCCATCCTCTTAACCAATGAGTTATAATACCAGTACCAGTATGCTAACCACTAAATTCACCTCTATCAAACCACCTCATGTTACTCAGGAAGATCAGTTTTTAATGAGTACAATATACAGTTCTATGGAGGCTTTAACTATAAAATTTTACTTACATATTTAATTCATTTATCATCACTGCTGGTACTACATATATTTTTAAGCCTATTGGGAGAATAAATCTAATGAACATGCCCAGCATCTTCACAAACAAGCACAATCTGAGTATGAGTTAGTCAGGTCAAGTACACTAACCTCACATATTTGTAGCAAGTCAAGCACTAATACAAAATTATTTTACATACATGGTAGATCTGTATCCACTATATCAAGTGGATTATGTACTTAGTTGGAGCAATTACAGCAATAATTTATTGATGTACACGTTGTACAGGATTGTAGAAACTGAAAGAAGTAATACAAAATTTGCTAAAAGTAGCCACCACATCATACTTGTTGAACAGAAGAATCCAGATCCTCCTCATCAGAAGAGACATCACCGGGCTGGCAACTGTCTTCTGTGTCCTGTGTGTCCTCATTGTCATTGTCTTGGACTGTCTCCTGTTTTGCCTTTAGAGACATGGAGCTCTTCCTGTCCTTCAGTCTCTGGCTCGCCTTTCTTGCAGGACCACCACCCTGTCTAGAAGATGCTGTATTGGGTTTTACAGCTTGGTGTTCACTCTCTTGTGGCTTGGTTGGCAGCTTTGACTCCTCAGATTGTGAAGAAGATGCTTTCTCTGCCCTTACAGTTGACTGTCGAGTTCTTTTAGCCTTACTCTTGTCATTGTCCTCAGCTTTACGTTTACAGGAGTCTGTTGCTTCTTCATCTTCTTGATTCTTTAAGCTATCTGCATCAAAGTTACTGTTTAACTTCTCCCTGACTACATGCGTTTCTTGAGTCTTGGGAGTGATGTCACCTGGTTCATATGCCGAGGGGGAGGCTGGAGAGTCCACAGATCCCTGGAAATCAAGTACAGCGCGACCCGAGAGCTGAGTGTGGTCAGAGAAACGCTGGAGGATGCTGTGGTGGGGGTCGTCTGAGGGAGGAGGAGGCTGCTGGTCCATCATGATTATTTGCTCTGGGATGACAATATCAAATATGAGCCTCTTGGTGGCCATGAGTGCCACAAGAGCAGCACAGTAGCCACCCTCATGCTGGATCACTATGGGCAGTCCAGCCTTCATAATCATGCTGCTCTCATTATTTTCGGACCCGCTGTGGTTGCTGTCATGGCTGCACTCTTCACTCTCCTTCTCCGCTCCGGTTCTCACTTCAGTGCAGGAGTTTTCCTTCACTGTTTCTTCATGTTTCTTGGCCATCAACTGCTTCAACATACTCCATGTCTGGCTAAAGATTTCATACTGGTACTGGAATTAAAAACATATCATGAACAATTTGCCCAGAGAATTCTGATATAATCATATGCCATCATTATTTATCCTCACAATCACTTGGGAGTACCCCAGGTTAACACTATTACAATTACTGTACCTTTTTGACAACACTTGATATCTTATAAACCATTTAGTACTTGGATCTGCACCAGTGATTTTAAAAGATAAGAAAATGCCTGTCTTACAAAATATTAATTATTAATTAATAGACTTTATCTACTACTGTATAAAGCTGGTAGGCGTCTAACTCCTAATGATTTGATAAAACAGATGAAAAATCCCCATTATCCAAAGGGTTTACTGTTATTTAACACAGACTTACTCTAAAATTGAAAGTGTGTTGGTAAGTAACGGAGAGCTGGAAGGGAGATGTAGACAGTGGGAGGCAGGTCTGGGCAACAGTTGACCGGTTGTAGCACTTCTTATAGCTGATCATCTGGTTTTTTCTCATCCTGGTCAGGACAGAGTTGAGTAGTGCCTGTGGGAACTGCTGGTATGCCAAGTACAGCTGGTATGCGTAAGAGTCCTTGTCAAACTTGGAGCACAGGGAACTCTGTTGGAAAAGTCACATCGATAGAAATCTTGATTGGGGCCACAAAGAGTAGAGTAAAGGAAGGAAAAAGAAAATCTCAAAGATAAGCCTAAGACTTTCCAAATGATAGCTAAGGAAAGAACAGCTAAAGTAACACAATTATAAGCAAGAAGATATGTTGAGTGTGAGACTTGTTAATACTGTATATAGATGAAGGTACTGACCATGTGAGTGTATACATTACTGTACTATATTCTTCATTGTTGTCACTTGCTGGACTCAAGTGTATTATATCACCCACAAATACACTACACCCTTGATATAACAAAAATTAATACAGTACCTGAATCCACCACTCACTGAAGACCACCAAATGTTTTCCCAGGGTTCTGTTATTCTTTACCATACAAACCATGTGGTCTATTAGGTCTGTGTTTAAAGACAATTGTTAAATATGTTAGTGAAACATTAAGGGCCCTCTGTGTCAGCCAGATAAAGTAAGAGTGTGTTGATACTTACATATATAAGAGCACTGACTACGTGGAAGTGTATATCCTCCACTGCCTTCACTTCCTGGACCTTTAACTTGTTGCGTAGTGATGATGCTGCCATGATGACCTGATAACGCTCCTCAAACTCCTGTGTTGAGTCTGGCAGGTCGAGGCATTGACGGGACTCACTCGAGGCAAACTTCACCACCAGTTGGCTCATCAGTTGACGGAACAATTTAGAGTAAATGTCTTCCAAGTTTTTTTTGCTGCGGGGAACTCTGGGACTCTACTCGGCGGGAAAAGGAAACATTTTACATTAGTGTTAAAAAATAAGGAAAAGATTATACACTTGTGCAATAAAATCAGGAAAAGAATATACACTTGTGCTATAAAATGAGGAAAAGATTGTACATGAGTGGTATCACATATTAAATGTAGTGTAACTGAAATAGTTCTCAGTGTATTGCAATATGATTTCATGCCTCAAATCTCATCAACCTCAAGTCTGACAATACAAATTCTGATAATGGCATATATTGTATCTGATTATTCTATCTACATAATACAGTGCCAATAGTGTGGCCATGAACAAACTCCCATGTCCCTCTGTAAATTACTCACCTTAAATTCTGCCACAATACTGGCATCCTGTCTTACTTCCTCAAGGAATATGGCAACGTTGTCCTCAGTGGTGGGATTCTTCATGATGTAGTTGATACGTCTCTGGCAGGCGCGGGAGGTCTTGTTGCGAGCCTCGGGGAACCTCTCATGTAAGAGGTCCCTCACCAGACTGAAGGTGATCATCTGACTCCGCAGGTTGGGGAACAGGAAGCATGATGCCACCTTACACAGCAGCAGGAAGGAGTCCTCAGCCGATGACCAGTCCACACGTCTTCATACACAACAATACACACACAGTAAGTACATCATATTATAGTCTATCCTCCTAACATTATATTTATATATAAAACCAGTGAATGGTAAAATACATCCATTATATAAACCAGGTATATACAGTACCCTATTTTATGTACTGTTCAGTTGTGAAGGTATACAGACACTCTCTTACAATTTATTCATCCTGCGGAGAGCTGCTCGGTCTTCTTCATCATAATATGGCTTCTTGGATGGCTTTTTCCTCATTTTCAACTCACGCTGGTAGCTGGTGGGACGGTTTTTCTTGTGACCTCGTGCTCTGCTGGTTCTGAGGAAGAGGGACACATAAAATTAATATGTATGCATTTTTTACCAATTAGCTGTGCCTGTTACATGGAAGATTGATCACAAATAAAATTACTGGAGACTAAACACAACACACTCTAGTTTGCACTCACTGTCAAAGATGTACACACACAATTCATTTACTAATCACATATATATAAAGACTGCTAACATTAGAAAACTTTTATATTCATCATTCCTCAACTTCTAATGAAACCAAGGTGACAGTCTCACTTTGCTGGTGGTGTTGCTGAGTCATCATCATCAGACGACTGTGATTTCTTCCTCTTCCTGCCACGTGGTTGTCGTGTTACCAACCCAACGTGTACATCAACCGTCTTCCCATCATTCCCGAGTCTTGGCTGACGGTACAAACAAGCAGTTATAAATAAGTAGCCACATACAAGGTCAAGGAACAACACTGTACGAAGAGGACAGACTGACTGAAGATGATAGAAGAACGCCCTAGGCCTGGAAGATCCCATAGGTACGGGGACGAAAGAAATAGAAGGAAATGAGGGACAGTTTAACATAAGAGGAGACTTTAACTTGATGAAGCAGTTACTAAATGATGTCAATAAATCCTCTTCTTCATATGGTGTTGTTTCTTACCCAATCTATCAAGTTAATGCCTTTTTAATTTATACACTGACATATTTCCTCAATTTTGCTGCTGACTATAATAAAAAATATATATACATTGATATCAATGAAGAACAGCATGTACATTGTCTGCTTTTAATAGCATTCCATACATCATATTTATTTTTGTCATGTGAATTAGGTATCTAAGCTACATTATGATGCTGACCTTGTAGACGGAAAGTTTGACATTGCGTAGTCCAGCGAGGCGGTGTTTAGGTGAGAAGGTGTCAGAGGACGGGTGTGTGGTGTTCATGAGGTATTGGGAATATGATGCTGAGCCTTCATAAGTAGACCGTTCCTCCCCAACAGTGCTGGGTGGAGGAAGAATGGCCGAGGACCGTACTGCTGCAGAGGGTCCTGTGGTGGATGACCAGTTGCGTTTCAAGTGGGCAAATATGGCCGAGTCCAGCCCGGCTGCTCCTCGACCATCTCCGGGAATAACACCAGTATCCCTGTTTCAAGCACAGTACCGCAGTGTTAAGCTTCTATAAATAAATCTGAATTTTGTAAACTAAACCATGCTCAATCTTTAACATACTGTGCACAACAGGTCAACTCTAACACACTTCACAATTATTCATATTTACCCCTTACTAAGATTTATGTTAATTTACACACAATGTGTCTTAGCATCGTGATTGAAGTCGGACATAATTTTGGACATCTGTCACTTTATTCTCATTTCACAATATAAATGATGTAGAAATATGCTAACCTCAGCTAACCTAACCAATTTTTTATACCTTGAAAGGGAAAATAAACTTTGAAGGACAACTTGAAAGAACTGGCAGCCTCCAGTTTCCCAGCAATATCATAGGGGAAAAAATCTCTAGTCTCCGAAGGGCTACAGATTCCTCCAATGCTTGGAAACAAGACAACTTCAGTGTTACTCTTATGGGATCTGTATCACAGCATAGTTTGGAGGAATCAGTAGTCCTTCAATTTAATTACCATCAAGAGATTTTTCCCTTAATCCTCTTAGACCTCAATCCAAATGACAGAACTCTTCTTACCTGGCGGGTGCCTCTGTAGTTTTACGAGGAGTTAGAGATTCCATTATCTGAGGTTTTCTGTCTAGGATCTGAATGGTGATTTTCTTGCCCTGTACACAGTTATGTCCGCCCAGGGGTGTGTGCATTGAGATGGTCCACATGTCATACCTGCACAGACACACAATACATTTGAGTGCAGAGTAGTACTGTACAGGTACTTCTCGACTTAAAAGACTGATAAAAAGTACAGTTGCCAGCACATATAACTGGTACAGTCAGTGTTGTTAGTTCTCTTCTTCTGTACCAGCTATAAGCGCTGGCAACAGTACATTTAAGGAGAGAAAGTACACATCAGGGACAAGCTACAACAACTATAACACTTTAGGGAGGCAGCACATTTGACCAGCAATGAGTATTTTATGAGTAGGTAAATCAGTATGTACACAGAATGGTAAAGTATCAACAAGTTCCATACCAGTATTGTACAACATCCCGGAGAAAGTTGAAGTAGTATTCCTTGCGAACATATTCCTTATCAGCTGATATCTGGTGATAGCCGGGGCCAGACGTGGTGGTGTCAATGAGGCTGGCTCGGCGGTTGACAAAGATGAACACTTGGTCTTTCTCCTTCATGATCTGATGTCCATACTGCAGCAAGCCTGGAGAAGCAATAGTGTCAACTCTTTGGTGATGAAAGAAGAGGGGATCTTTTGCAACAGTTTAAGGGAGCCATTTTGTTATACATAGATTGGAAAGCTAATGATTCCTCCAACCTTTTCGATGAACAAATCACTTCAGTATATGAGTAGGATGGGCTCTGTTGTGTATCAATGTTTGGAGGAATCAGTATATATCCAGTTCCTGGATATAAAACTGTCCCCTGGAAACATCGAACGTTATAAGGAACTGATCCATGAGACTCACCCACATAACAAAGGCGATTGATGAGGTCAATAACGTGGGTGACATATTTGCGTCCCTGGAGCAGCATCTGGCGGAGTTGTGGCGGCAGAAACTTGACCAGGATGTTCTTCTTGATGGGATGCTCCAGGAACGCCTCGATCTCCTCATGGCTGTAGGAGACGTTGACCAGACGCACAAAGATACAGAGAGGCAGTCGCAGCAGCACATCACACACGAATGCCCAGCCTGTTCCTCGGTTCATGTGGTTGGGCAGAGGGGGGATGAACATTCTGTGCAGGAAGTGAGAGTACTGTAATGTAAGCATATCATAATATATTCTGTATATGGATAGACAGTGGATGGATGAATGTATTGTACTCTGTATAGGAAACAAGAGTTATGTAATGTAGGTGTGATATATCCTGTATGGTGTTGAGTAGTGGACATGACATATGAATTCTCTATAGAACCAACACTACTGAATGTAGTACTGGCATATTCTGTGAATAAATATATTCAGACAGTAAGTATACAGTGTACTAGGATAGCTTACTGAGAAATATACAAGTACTGGGTTACATACAGAAAAATAATTACAATGAAATGCTAGCAGCAAAGCACAACAAAATAACAGACAGCTAGCAGCAGAAACAATGAATGCCATAACTAATAAAATAGTTTAAATATTGGAATTGTTAACGGAAAAACAGTGCCAAAAGCAGACCTCCAAGACAACTCCGGGCAGTAGATAGTTGGGTAGGATGATAGGTCTTGCTGGTCTGGGTTGAGGTCTGGCACTGAAGACTTGATGTGGTTCCAGGCCCCCTCTTGGTCCAGCCCTTCCTGTCCCTGGTATCCATACACCAGGTAGAAGAGTAACTTGTGCATCTCACTCATGCGCACAAACTTTGCCCCTTTGCTTCCCTTCACTGATCCACTTGGCTGAAATCCATATAATATTTGTACACCTGCCAACAAAAGTGCTGTCGTCTCACCGAGCACTTCTTGAAGGATATTATAATCAAACAGACATTCACTAAACAAAAATACAGTACGTTATCTTGCAGGAAACTTAATAAACTTCTCTAGTGCTTCAATTCAGGAACCTGTGAAGCTTACAGTATCATTGCAGTATATACAGGGTACTTCATGACTTGAGAGAGGAGGAGACACTGCCTTGTTTGGTGGCTTTACTTCATTCCTGGACTATGAGGACTTTTCTGTGTTATAAACTAAACTGTACCTTCTTGGCAGCCTCATGTTTTCCAGGAGAAGTCGAAGTATCCTGTGAGTTGGGTGAAGATTTAGAGACTGGTGACATGACCTGATGCATCAGTTTGAGCTCCTCCATGCTCTCACCGACAGTACTGATGTTCATGGGTTCGTCTTCTGTCCCGGCCAAGATGTTGGATCCCGATGTGGTTGCAGATGATGACCCACCAGCCGTTACATCCTTACCTCCCCCTTCTCCTCCTGCCTTGCCTCCACTTCCTCGATCCTCCGCCTTCATCCCTCGTGACGATTCTTGCTTCTTATCAGCACTGCCTGACTCCTTCTTGCTGCTGCTCTCACTACCAGCTGCCAGGAACTTGAGCTTCTGTTGTTCTATGGTGGACTTGAGGTGAGGGTTGTCTGGAATGATGGTCAAGGCAGTCCATCACAGGAAGGAAGGAATACAACAATGAATAAATTACAACAACCAAAAACAGATTCTGTTTGTTTTTAGCTTATAGCCAATATCCACACTCAACTTCAATCAGGTGAACCATGATAAGTTAAAGTGTAGTAACAAGGTATAAGGAGTAATGTCTTATCCAATCACGGGCATAGACTCTGGATAATTAACCTCAGATATAGAAACACAGAAAAGATACAGAAAGGGAAACAACTCACCAAATGTAATGCTGGGATGGACAACATACTTGACAACTTTGACCATCTTATCACACTTGAGCTTGACTATGATGTTCTTGAGGAAGCCTCCTTTTGACAGCTTGTCCAGTAGGCGGTCCAAGCTCTTCTTATCCATCTTGACAGGGTATCCTTCATCTGTTTCCGCCTGAGTGGGTAGGAGGATGATAAGTCCCATATTCTTTCGGCGACCTCTGTCGCCCTCCTCAGTGGGAATACAGGTTAAGACCACTCTTAACCTGTATTTCCACTGAGGAGGGCGACAGAGGTCGCCAAAACGTTTGGAATAAAAATACTTCGTCTACCAGTGTGGGTTTTATTAATTACATCATGTATCCTATTGGTATTGGTTTCGTTACTTTGTCTGGTTGTTTGTTTGTCTGACTGCTTCTTTAATATGTTTGTTACAGGACTACACTAAAAGTTGTCTGTACATTTTTACGAACATTTACCAAAAGTATACCTCATGACTGGCAACAAGTGCGAGTAAAAGACAAATAAATCCCATGCCGTGTACAATAAATGGCAGTATAAGGTACAGTATATACATTATATAATACCCCATATCATACTACTGTATAAATATGTGGGTACAAAGCAAACATACCCTTTACCCTGTTCTATATATATGGTACAAATATAAAAAAATGATGATAATGATGATGATTTACCTGCACAATCATTTTCTGCAGTTTGAATGCATCATCAATAACCTTGAGAGATCTGACAGCTTCAATGATCATGTTGGCTCGTTTCATCATCCTTGTGGTGATGTGTGGTGACCCTTGCTTCTGGTTGTTGTACGTCAGACGGATCTTTTCCAGCAAACTCACAAACCTGCAACATTATTCTCTACATCATCTCTTCACAGTAAATAACAATAATACCACATCTACATAATGCCAACATTATGGTACCTTAAACTGTTCACTTCTTTCCCAGATTGTAACACCAACTTTTCTTATTCCACACCTATGAACGATCACTTCAAACTCACCCTAAGCTGTTCACTTCTCTCCCAGATTGTGATTTCTTTGAGTCTGTTGATTTCTTGGTAGGAAGTGATAGTTTGCTGGACCCAGAACTTCCTTGGTTCTTCAGACTTGTCACCATCTCTAGGTTAACCTCCACTCCTTCCAGATGGTTTGATTCCACAATGTGTGATGTCATTTCAGTCTGTCAACAATACAGTATATATATACAGTAATTAACTTTTGGACAAAGTTGTTCTCCTTGCTTAACATGTAAAATTTTCTGCCATAAGACTACATGTCACAAGGGATTTAATCAAGCCTAAATGTTTTTCATATACAAGTATGATACGTGAAAATCTATTTCCAACCTCATTTGATGTGCTTGGTTTAGATTCTTCATTATTAGCTTGTTCTATCATAGCCATCATCTTCTGCCTTTCCTTTCTGAAAATAAAGTTTAAGTCATGTTCAAGAAAAAATTGTACATGGTAATAACAATTAATATTCAATGGAACATGAATGTATCTTTTGGTAACACCAGAAACCAGGCAACCATAACATTCATATTTCTGTGCAATTTTCAAAGGCATTTTCAAGCTAATGAAATTATCTATAAGTACTGTACCATACTGTATATATCTATAAGTACTGTACCATACTGTATATACAAAGATGAAACAACAGATCTCTTTGCTTACATACACTTTGGGCAACAGAATTTAAGATATCACTGTGTCTGTATTAAATTAACCACACACAAGCATCTCTAAAGCTCAGGCAGTTGATTAACCTGTAGATTATAGTCATGAAGATTTTCCAAGATATCATTGAGGCTGAAAAACTATAAACACACCTAAACAACACTACAGCAATGGCATCAAACTTACCTGAACTCCTGAGTGAGGTGTCCCGTGCTGGCAAACTTGTGTGAGACGTATCTAGACACACGCTGCCTGCCCACGTCCTTCATGAGAGAGTGGACTGTGTTGCGGCGCTGAAGGTTGCGGCAGATGGTGCGGGAGTCCAGCTTGGTCTGACCCAACATCTTCGCCATGTCCGACTGTGACACGCCATCCGCCCCAGCTGCCTCCACCACCCGGTATGCTTGCTGCAGGAGACCCTCACGCCACACAATCTAATGAAAGGCAAAGATCACAATTAACTCGGGTAAATGAGGCCCTCAATATAACACTAACATATTTATCACTTCTCAAATCAACACAGGTTCAATAAATCACTTAATCAGTGTGGTAATGGGTGATATAAGCTGGGAAATAAATTATGGTTCAGAAATGTGGGATCTAGTACAGCACAGATCTAGTCCTGCAGTGAACTAAACCAGACTGCATTTTCTTCACGATACGCACATTACTCTGATTAAGAATGCCAGGGAATGTTTCTTCCTCCTCTTCATCTTCAACCACTTCGTCCACTTTGCAGACTTCAAGGGGATCAACGTTTGGGTGGATGAGTTGCATGATACGCACAAACTTCTCTGAGTCCTTCCCTTTGCACTTCCACTGAGATGTGGGAGCATCTGGGTACATCTGGCGGAAGGGTACACTGAGAGGCTTCACATACCTGCACAGTGGGAGAAGAGAAGGAAGATTTAAATCATAAAATAAGTCCACAATGCTTGTGTACAGTAGTTGAATAAAATGCATATATACCAAATATATTACAACATTCAATTACGGGAGGCCCTCAGTGATATGCTAACTTATTTAATAATTGTCATTTAGCACAGGCCCAGTACATCACTTAGCCTGTTTGGTAATGAATAAGAGAAGGTCTAGGGAAACATTTGGTAGTTTTCAATAAAAGACTGAGTGTAAAATAAAGTGGTGGAAACATAAAAAATGTCATCATTACAGTATACCAAAGGTCTACTGTATAACTGACCAACTGTACCTCTGAAATTCTGCACTCTTGAACAGTTTCCTGCATGAAGGCTCTGGCATACTCATCTCCTTCATGATTGTTAAATATGGTGAACAATGCTCTGGCTTAGCCTTGAGGATCTCCACTGCCCGCTGGATCATCATGATAAACTTGGACCGACGCTCCACATAGAACCTGTCAAGATCAGAGCATAACAACAAATGAAAGGACAAATTACAATACTACTGTCTAAAAGTTTAAGGGGAGTGTTCAGTTAGTAAATCTGGATTAACCGATTCCACCAAACTACTGCAAGCAATAAGTTACCATTATATTTGTTCTTCCAATCCTGTTCACTAGCATACTTTGGAGGAATCAATGTGCTCTACTGTACCAAAAGTATACTAACCCCATAATGTCTAAGATAAAGTGCTCAGACAATTTCGTGTGATGTGGGGAAAAAAAACGCCTGTCCTAAAGTTGAACAGGGCAGCCGACACTAACCTGGTGAGGTGGAGGAGGGAGCCATTGTGAGTTTGCCCCCGTGGCCCCTTCTGTTGGTGAGGCTGCTTGGTGATGAGGTTCAGCTTCAACAGGCGCTTCCGGTGGTAAAACATCGACTTGGGATTTTCACCCATACACGCCAGGCTCACCTACAGTACAGTGCAGTATTACATTCACTTCAATTCAGTAATGCAAAACTACTACCAGGCCATTGAAAATTGATGTGCTGTATGTGTAATTACAGAAAATATGAGGCTAAACACGAGAAATTACCACTTGTACATTGAAAGTGATGTACTGTACTTGTAATTACAGAAAATATGAGGGTAAACACAAGAGAAGCTGCCACTCGTACAGTACCTTGCCCTGTGTGATTTCCCCCATGCGACGTGACCGACCAATGCGCTCCAACATGATGTACTGGATCAGAGTTAGGTCATAGAACTTGTCAATACAGGTGGAGATACAGAGGGCCTTGTTACGCAGCTGTTGGGAGGCCACCAGCACCAGTTTATTGCCGTATCTATCCAGGGAACACAGTATATATATTATATGGTGCTTTGTTATTACACCCAGTTAACATTATCATCATCATCAACTGGCAGTCCCATGCATACAAGGGTCAGTGTTGTTAATACATAATGGCTATTCTCAAAACTACTCCAGCATCTCTGGTCTTACTGTAGCAACACCTCTAGAAGAACACACTCTAGTTATTAAGGAGGTACTGGTAGTACAATGTTGGCAAATCTGGACCAACTTATTCCTCCAAACTATTCTAAACAACAGGACACCATCATTTTTGTTAATGTAGTTGTGTCTCCTGGCAAACTCTACAGGAATCAAGGGACTTTTTTCTACTAAAAGTGTAGTATCCTCTTAAGGTAAACTATACTTACTTCTCAATGACCTGTTGTAGAGTCATGTTGATGGCAGTATCTGTGATGTCCTTGCGAGTGTGGTAATCCTTACAGGAGCCTCGTAGTCCCATCACCGGGTCATCCACAGAGGCATAAGGGTACAAGTCAGTCGGTATCTCCTCTGGCTCCAACACAATGCCAAGCTCGGGGTCCATAAGCTCATATCTGGGACACACATGTACAGTTAGACACACAACTCTACTCTATGATGCAGTCTGATACCATCTCTCCCTTAACGAATACAGGAGACCTTTGATATAATGCTAATAAACATACAATGTACAGCCAGCAGCATAAGTTCACGTCCATCTCATGTACTTAATATTGCTAATATGACCAGATAGTTGCATTCTGAACCAGTTTTTATTCCAACAACATACGTAATTTATCGTATGAGAACTATATCTGTCATTTCTGCATTAAAATTGTATTACAACATCACTATAGCTAATACATACGCAGGTGGAAATGAAGCGAACTTAAGCCCGTGTCACACGAGAGATATTTTCTGGCATCTTTTGGTATTTTGCTACCAAATGATGCCCGTACTGGTGGCAAAAAGTGCGCGTGTAGTCACACGGTGGATTCGTCTAGCAGCATCTTCCACTGGCGTCTTCCCACAAACCAAAACAATCACTGAGTCACTTGGTAGACCATTCATTGCAATACTTCCACAATAATGACCTCTCTTTTTATAAAACCTGTGTAACAATTCATGTGGTCAACCTGGCATATAATCTGAGCAGTGAGAATAATAATAAGGAAGAATTCTCTTGCGACCGGGCTCCTAACTTTAGCGACGTGTGATTGGCTGTCCAAACTTCTCATATCTCAGATGTTTTGATCTAGTATGCCTTAAATAAATTATCGGACACGTTATTATGTTTTTAATGTAACAAATATTATTATATAATAGCCAAATGACAAGCAAAATCTGTTTGCTACCAAAAGATGCCAGTACTGGCGGCAAGAAGACGATCATGAGCGTCTTCCCGTTTGCTACCAAAAGATGCCCGTACGAGCATCTTTTGCTACCAAAATACCAAAAGATGCCAGAAAAAGTGTCCGTGTGACATGGGCTTTATGCTGCCGACTGTACATGTACAGTATCCACCACATACTGTACCTGTTAAAAATGACCAGATCACCACGTGGTTTCTCTAACTGGAACATTTGTACCTCCTCGTCTCTGGCAATGATGGACCACAGGAAGGCCTTACTGTTGTCATCCAGACTCATGTTGGTCTCAAAGTTTGGTCTGTGCTTCAATCTTACCCATAATCCTGAAAAACAAATAAAGATTAATGATTTTCACTGCCATACATTATCAACTAACATAGGTACAGTCATGGTCAAAAGTTAGGTTAGGTTAAGTTAGGTTAGATCACCTTGAGGAGAGGGGGGGAAGGGGATACTTCCTGATAGTAAAGTTATACATACCATCATCATCAATATTTACCTTCTATTGTTATCCCATCAAGACCTTCAAGAGCAATTTCATCTTCCAAGTCCTGAATGTAGTTAAAATTGGACGTCGCCATATTAGAAAATGTATTGTGGGAACGCTGGACATCAAACTTCTGAAAGGTAAATTGGTAAACATAAATACTTAGACTTCGCCAAATATTATGTAATGCTAAACATTGTCATCAATTATATTAATATATCTTTGACACAAATTGTATCACTAGCCTAACATTATTATTATTAGGCTTATACAGTATTTTACCAATACAGTACAAGGCCAAAACACTGAAAAATATTAATACTGCATAATTATCATGTTTTTAACTTCAGTAAAAACTTTATATATACATCTTTCACAATAACTTCCTTGCCAGTATAGCCTAAAGACTCGGTAAAGTTTAATAATTGCCACAGAAAAGGAAAACACAAAATATTTTGTTTTGTTTTTAATAATCCATAAAGGCCTGTTTTTGTATGTTGAAATATTACCGTTATTTTGACAATGTTTCTTCTCCCACGAAATATAAGGCAGGATTGAGGGTTAAAACAAGTAAATAACACAATAAACAGTTAATATTTATATGTTTTAGAGTTAGTCTGACTTTACCTGACCTAATCTAACCAGATCTGGATTCTGGACCAGGGCAGACTACCGAGGCCTAACTGGGGCAAACCACCGGGGCCTAACCTGGGCAAACATAGGGGTGAAATAAAAAAAACATGATCAAAATGCACTGTCACACGGAAATAAAGCAAAAACAAATACCAACCAAAATATGGAGGAAATTGTAAAATAATTTCATTTTTTGTGGCAATAGTTAAGAAAGAAAAGAAAAATACATTTACTATTACACTTCTTCTTCATAATATTTAATCTCATCAATGTAGGTGAACTATTACTCACAGATTCTCACTAAAATTGCTCTAATTAATCCATTTCTTAACATGATGCTTTTGTTTACACTGTCTGACTTCAGTGTTGCCAGGTCTGCATGACGAACGTTTCCTATCTTCATCATCAGAATTTCCCTTTTTACTTCAAAAATTCTCTGTGAAATCTTGAAGATAATTGCACATTTACCATCATCTTGATATATTATCCCGTAGAAATTTCCCCATTTAGTCTTGAACAATCTTTATATAATATTCCCATTAACATTGTACCTCTAATTCTCCCTGCCTGAAAAATGTATCATACTTGGCACCACTGTCTGACTACACTATGTAACTATATATTAAATACGGGTTATAAAGAAGCAAATTGAATAGAGAATTATTGTAATGTGCTTTATTATATCTTAATACATAAATGTATTATACCATTGCTTCATAATACTTAGTTAAGTTTATAGTAATGCATACTGGTACAATAATCTAGGTAAAAACTTATCTGTTATAAGATTTATGGAAAAAAAAATAAAACGCATTGAAATGGTTGATAATGTAGCATACTTAGTTAAACTATATGATATATATATCATATAGTATAACTGTGTATAAGATCGTGTATATAGCACATTCATTAATATGCCCACTCAATCCCTCATCATCCCATACTTTACACTTTACAGCAATGATGTCACGAGACGAGGAGTCGAGGTCTCGAGGACCTAGCTCGCTTAAAATAGCTGGGTCATGTACAGAGTACAGACATGATATCATTGATATGACTGATCGTGGTGGACCAGGGTCCAAGGAGTGTTCGAGAGCAACTGAACAGAGTTCGAACAAGTGAATTTTCCAAACAATTCTCGACGTTGAGAAAGGTTTAGAGGACTCACTTTTCGAACTCTGTTCAGTTAATTGTTCTCCAATACTCCTTGGACCAAACTGGTTCAGCACTATTAGCCATGGCTGTACCGATGTAGGGCATTTGGTAATACTGTATAGTATTCCAAAAAAATAATGTCGTTATAGTAAATATGTCTACCTCATATTATTGTACTGTATTAATAATGGGAAACTTTATCCAGGCATTAATTTTCATACGAAATGAATTCACCTTAGGAATTGCTAATCACTACAAATGAGCATCATGGAATAAAAAGCAGATCAAAGATGAGGAAGTACCGATTGCTGTAAAATTAAAAATATAGACTTGTATAGGTCATGTTAGGTGCAGAGCTGAAAATAGATGGCCAATTAGAGTGACATAATGGCTACCCAAGGATGGAAGGAGCAGTCAGTGTTGACAGAGATACCTTTGTACTGTAGTGGACTAACAATAACAATCATTCTTCTTTCAGTCCACACAACTATTATTGGTAGACATACTTATAAACAAAGTACAGGCAATAACACAGCCTTCTTTCAACTTTATTTGAAGAGGATCCATTACATTTACAAACGAAGGAAGCAAGGTACAATTTTGCTATCACATAACTGGGCCAGCAGGGCCCTAGTAAGCCTGGAGACATGTAGATTCAATGTCACAATTTACTCAATGTCTAATTATACTCAAATGTCTCAATTTACAATTTACTCAATGTCTAATTATACTCAAATGTCTCAATTTACAATTTACTCAATGTCTCTGTTTACTTAATATATAAATTTACTCTTTGACTCATATTACTTAATGTTTAAATTGCACAAAGTCTCAAGTGACTCAATATCTTGGGTGTCCGCATTTATCAGCAAGTCAGACAATATCAAAACAAAAAACATAATCATGGCTTTACAGTGTGGGAATGTACAGGAAACACTTCTACAGTAATTTTAAATATGTATATACAGTATTTCAAAAGTGTTACAAAATACAGCAGTTGCTTTTCCCTTCCAATACACAAGATTTATGAGTTAGTGAAAGACATGTATGAATTTGTACTGACTCTCCAAACTCCCCAAGAATTGTTATGTGTCCATTATTATGTACCATCGGACTCGGAGCAACACCCACTATCCTCCTCCTCCTCCTCCTCCTCCTCTTGCTCCAATGTCTGTCAATCATGTCATCCTTCCTCCACTTCCTCTTGATTGTCACTCTGTTGTTATTCCATCATTTCTCTTGTATTTTCCACCTTTCTCTTCCTCCTCTTCCTGTTGACTGTCACTCGGCCGCATCCTCCTCGGTGGAGTTGCCTTCAGTGGGAGAGTCTGAGTCTGAGTTAGATCGCAGCTCCTCCTCCTCCAGACCCTCACCCTGCTCTGCTGCTCTCACACACGAAAAAAATAACACTTCATTAATATTGTATGTGTGTGTGTGTGAATCTTTTATGGTACTCACAATAATCTTTTCAGTTTCCAAACTTGAAATATTGGACAGATAATTGACTTTCAAAATCCATAATTTCCACAAAGATTAAGTATCCAGTGTAACAAGAAAACTTAGTAAACAGACTGTATTGTCAAACCATACTAACACATAAAAACAATTAGTACAAACAAGGCATGAGAAAAAAAGAAGTTTAAACACATAGTTAGGTTATAATAAATATAAGAAAAAGAATATTAAAAATCACAACTAAAATAACATACATGAATATGGATAACAACAAAAATACAAAAAAACAAAAAACAAGGATATAAACAAGACACAAGGAAATACAAGTTTGTCACTGCTTACTTCTCTCGGCCAGGGTTTTCTCGATAAGGCGGGACATGATGTCTCGACAACGCGCCTCAACTCCTGCTGGCAGCCACCCATGTTTCTCTGAGCACACCTTGTTGGCGCCACTCAGGATGCTCTCTTCCAGCAGCTTTTGAATCTCTGGGACCTGGATGTCACAGTACTGCAATGGGGCATAAACCACAACCTCAGTCACAATCATCATCAATACTCCAAACCCTATCTTCCACACCACTAGAAATTCAGTTCATGGGAGATAATGAATAGATATACAGACCAATACATTTTCAGTGTTGATGTGGCAGTACAGTGGTAAAGGAAGTAATAAGATAAATTGACATAACTTTTTGGGACAACTACACTTGACTGCACAGTCGCGGCACATAGTCGGACTCCCCAGATTCCCTGGTCCCATTTCCTTGGGATGTGCTTCAGTAGCCCAGGCATATAGGGCCATCCCCTCCTTTATTTTAATTTGTTTTTTCACTGTGACCAGAGTGTACCAGGGGTCTGTGGGGCAGGAGGCCATTCTGCCCCGGGAGAACATCAACAACAACAATGCGTAACCTGACCTGGTAGAACATTTGTCTGTAGGGCGGGATCATGCCTGGTCTGAAGATATAGAGTTCATCTGAGGTTTTGTCCCCAGAGGCAGCTTCCCCTATTCCCTCTTCTCCTGTCTCACCCAGATGTAGGGACTGGATTACTGATGTCTAGAAAAGATGTCATCATTACAATACTACAGTCATGAGATGTTAACATCCAGCCCACCTGTGTAGTGTGAAAATAAACAATGGGTCTCCACAATACTCCTCTTTTCTTTTTTAACCTGGCAAAAGTGTACCAAATGCATTCTAAGTAGTAATACCGAAGTTATTACATTCAGCATAAATTTCAGTGTTTACAATTGATGGTAAAAAACTCATTGACTGCAATAAACAACTTCAATATTTTACTTTGGCTGATAGCAGATGATTTTAGTTGTCATTGGGAAACCTTTCACAGACAATAAATCACTATGATGTATAATTAAACTGTACTCACCTTTCTTTTTGATGCACTGGAACTTTTGTAGGGCAGGACATAATTGGAGTAGCTGCGTTTGGCTTCAATTTTGGTCTTCACTCCTCCTGAATGTGTGACATTACAACAATAATTACACACAGTAAAATTTGAACAAAGTTTTTTCTTTTTATGATGTTGAAGATTTACAATAATTTTTCAAGTACTGTACTTAAATGTTACTTATTTGACAAATGAAGTTTGACATACATGGGCAAAGTACCAGTACTAGAGCAAAGTCCAGTTAGTAAGATACATTCAACTAGTACAGTACAGTACAGTTAATAAACATACAGGTAACAGTAGATCAATAACACAATACACAACCAGCACTACTTTGCAATCTACAGTACTGAAGCTGCAGCAACACACCTGCCTGTCTGATGCGGTAGTCAAAGGTCTGGTAAATCCAAGCATTGGGATCTTTACGTGGATCATAGCCAAGTCGGACCCACAGATTGCGCCAGGGACCAGTGTGGAAGTAGTATGATATGGTGGGCAGCAGGTACTGGATGTGACCAAAACACATTACATTTTACTTACACATAGGCCTACAGTATATACATTCCTTAGCATTGCAAAGTACATCACTGAGGAAATATGATACACTGTCAAAGGATGCTATCATCATATTATCCTGAATAAGGATTCCACAAAAAATATATACTTCACCAGCTCATAGGGCACAGGTATGATATTGTGTATTAATAAACTATCCTGGTTTGCATTAATCAATCTAATTTTTTCATGACAATTTGGTACAGTATATCCTCGATGTTCAGTAAGTAAATACTTGTATCCACCTCTTCACATTACACTCAGTCCCTAATTGAAGATCACCAAATGTTTTCCCAGGCTTCGCTTATTCATAACCATACAGACTATGTGATTTACTGAGCCTATGTTAAAAGAATAATCCAAAATTTATTCATCTTATATCGAGGGCCTATTGTAGTTTGTCATCTTATCAATGCATATAGAGTTGTGTACCTTAAGCTTATCACTGTTATAGTTGAGCCAGACTCTGAGAGCGTTCTTGGACCAGATGGGACGTTTGTGGAAGGCATCCTTGAGTCCTTGGTACAGAGCCTTGTCCATGAACTTGACTCTGATCTGTGACATGGCTCCTGGCAGTGGCTCCTTGGGTATCTCTTCATCCTGATAATGGAGATCTGGGATGTAATGTACATCCTGTATCATCACCATCGGGATGAAGGGTAGAATGTCTTTGGCAAATTGGAGGGTTACAGATTCTGGTTGGCTGATAATCTGGACATTGATATGAGAATAGTGTCCAGGAAAAGAAACATATAAAAGAACTGAGTGATGGTGAATTCCTGTACTGTACTAGAAGAACTGGCACTTACAAAAAATAAAATATTATATAAATATGATTTTATCATATCATAATACAGTCTGAGAAGAAAAGAGGCAGAGAAGTTGGTTTCTATTACTCACTTTGAATGTTGAGAATATGGCAAAGTGGGTGCGGCGCTGACGAGTGCGGCAGATGATGTTTTGGGGCGTCTTGGACTTAACATCTTGGTTGGGTTCTCTCCTGTACCGGTAATCCTGCAACACACAACCACCAACATCTTAAAGTATATTAGAGAATATCCAGGCAGCAGTTGTTGCTGATGTGATGTGATGTACCATTTATAATGGAGCGCATAAACTTTTATATTTATTGTTCATGATATTGCTGTTTACAATAATTATGAAGTTCAAGGGGAAGAAAGAAGACCACACTAGACCTGGAATACCCTATAGTAAAAGGGAGAAGGAGATAGAGAGGATGGACAGTAAGCATGAAGAAAAATCAAAGAATGTAAGATACTTATAATCAATCAATCAATCAATCATTTCCTGTAGCACCCACGGGGATGCATAGGGCCTCAATGAACTCGTGCCACCACACCTTATCCTGAGCTAACCCCTCCAAATCTCCCCAACATTCATCTCCCGCTTCCCGCCTCATTGTTCTCACCCACGTCTCCCTAGGCCTTCCTCTTCTTCTTGTACCATGTGCTACCCACCCTAGTGTATCTCGTACTATCCCATGTCTTCTATACACATGACCTAACCACTTCCAACGTGACATCCTAACATATTCATCAACTGGCTGCACCCCTGTTATTTCTCTAATTCTGCTATTCGATATCCTATCCCACCACTTAATTCCTAATATTCTTCTAAGTACCTTATTTTCAAACACCAAGAATTTACGGTCCATATTCGCTGTACTGTACCACGATTCATGACCGTAGGTTAGTATACTCCTAACCATTACTTTATAAATTTTGATTTTTGTATGCACAGAAATTTTTTTATTCTTCCAAACAGTTTTAAGCATTCCCATTGCCTGATTTGCCTTTCTTAACCTTTCTTCGTACTTATAATGAGGGAAATATAAAGTAATACTGTACTGTACAACAAATTGGAAGACATGAGACCTGAGGAGTATCCATGCGAGTGAAGGCAGCTGGTGGCAGGTAGAGTGGAGCCGATTGGTTGAGCCAGTCAGCACTCTCCATACCCTGAGGTACCAACTGGTCATAAACACACACATGAGACATACAATCCTCAGATGTTATCAGTGGCAAGTACTGGAAGTCACACATGTCTGAAAAATATTAGATACTGTCATTGGTACACAACAGGAAAACATGTAAGCAATACACAACATACAGTTATTGAAGATGCTGTGAATGATGAAAATAACTGCTCTCTCCAAATACTGCAGTGACCTGTAAATGTAAGGTGTCATCATCTTGTGCAGTAGAAAGGAAGCCACCAAAATCTTGAAGCTACGCTGTGTCCATCTAGTGTGACACATGTGAAGGATCCAACAACATGAAGCTTCACTGAATATTCTAGGGGAATAACTAGAATCACAGGTTACTGAGTGATAGCCTACAATTTTGAGGGCGAAACATAAAAAACCAATAAAGACAAAATATAATCCAACTCACTGTTAAAAGTGTAGGTGGTGTGAACAACTCCAAGAAGCTCAGTCTTGATGGAAGATGAATCAGGTTGGGAAAGTGATACCGTCCCCTCACCACCATCCCCATTGACAACTGAAAGCAAAAAATTATAACATGAATCTTTGGCCAATAGAAGTTATACTAAACTTTATAGAACATCAGGCATTAGTTCAAGTATATGTAATTATATAGTATCATCAAAACTATAAGCTGTTGTCATGGGTATACTGAAATAGTGTTGAATTTTTCAACATCAGTCATGTTTCACTCCTTTTTTCTCAAGTAGCAAAAGTGTACCAGCTCCCCTCATTTAATTTCTTGGCACTAGTTATTGAAGAGCCATTTTTCTTTCCAAATGAATCAAACATGTACGGTACACAAAAAATTCTATATTAAACTAACCCTCTGGTTGACAATCACTGCTCTTCTTTTTCTTCTTCTTGCGAACAATTCGGAGAAGCAAAGCGGTGGAGTTGTGTCGCTCTCCACAAGTCGGCTTACAGTAAACATCACTTGGCCGAAAACGCAGCTCCATACGTCGATTATCTTCACAATATACCTGAAGTATATGTTATGAAGACTTGTAAAAATATTTATTAAGATTATTATCTTCCTCATTATTATCATTTATCATCTTTAGTTAATCTATAGTAAATTCTGAACTAAAATATATGAAGTGAAAAACTGGGAAAAAATATAAGCTTAAAAAATAATATTTTTATTCTCACCTCTGATATTTTTTCAATTCCTCCAAGAGTCTCAATCATATTTGGTACATTTTCAACCAGACCAGGATACTCTATGCACATGAACTGCCTCAATTTTCCCGTACCACTTGATGTATTTCCCTGACTCATCGTGAATTCTGGAAAAAAAGAAGTACAGAAAAAGAAATACAGTACTCTGAAAACATGACGGATGCAAAATGCTAACAGCTACCTTGCTATATGCTGAAAGTTTAACATTGATTGGTCTGAAAACTCTGAAACCATGAACATATTTGTTGAATATCAAGGTGATAATTATACACAATGAGTAATGAAGAGTACCTGGTTTATTCTTTCTTAACAGCTATAGAACATTAGAATCAATCACCAGAAGGTTTGTGTGTGTAAAGAGAATTCACAACTTGAGATCTATGTAGGCTGCCGGTATTTTGTTATGGTGTAGGCTACTGGCCAGAAAGACCCAAAAATTATTACTAGAGAGAAGCAGGAAGAGGTGGGACAGCAGCAAGTACCATGGAACGAAAAGGAAAGGAGAGACAGCTGAATAGTGGGTAATAAAGATGAGTGTTAGGTAGTGAATATCTTAAACAGACTAATGATGGCTCGTTGGTGAATTTAAGACAGTTTCGTGTGTTCGACAGTGAATATATTAAACAGACTAATGGAGCCTTGTTGGTGAATTTAAGACAGTTGGGTGTGTTCGACTGTGAATATATTGGTACTTATCCAGACTATTGTCGTTTTGTAGTAGTGTTGCCAGATCCAGCTAGGTCCCAGTATTTTGCCCGGTCATTTCCTGGTACTTTACTACGGTTATTTCCCGGTTATTTCCCTGATTGGCTGTTGAAATTGAGGCACATTAATCAAGCACGCTGATTGGCCATACTGTACACACCAATATGGCCGCTGTACACAACGCGGGTTAAGGAAAATTGATTAATTTAAGGGTAGTTGTATTACGAAGGCTATGCATTTGCGGCGGAAATAACCTATGAGGAAATTACGTACATGTATTAAGAAATGTATCTGACGGAACAAAATTGATGGTAAGGATTATCGACAAACGCTTGACCAATACAAAGAATTGATGGTAATGATTATTGACAAACGCTTGACTAATACCCGCGATTCTCTCGTGATTTCGGGACATATTTAAGAAAATTCGGTTAATATTGAAAGAATTACTGTTATTGCATACGGTTTTTCTACCTTCGTTACCCACTTATTTAGACCATTCTAAAACTATTTTCTTCTATGGCATTTCCACCGCAAATGCCCCATTTCCAAGATATTCCAAGATATATTCAAATGAGACATTTTGAAATTAGCCTGACCTTACCTGACCTGACCTAATCTAACCTAGACTGCATCAGACTACCGGGACCTAACCTGGGCAAACTACCGGGAAATAACCGTGGTAAAGTACAGGAAATGACTGGGGCAAAATACTGGGACTTAGCCGAATCTGGCAACACTGCTACAAAACGGCAATAGTCTGGATAATTCTTTCAATAAATACCGAAAATTCATGGTGTATACGATGGCGTGGTACCGGTACGATGGCTCAATTCCACTTAATTCTGAATATTTCACACTACATTACTAACTTACATAATAGGATAGTTTATTTTCTCACTTGCCGTCTTACCCAAACCTTACCTGTTATGGATAATTTGGATATACAATAGGAAATTCCACTGGACTCGCTACTTTAGTAAATTAGTATTCAAAATTTTATCACAGTCATACTCGAAATCAAAACAAACGTCGTCGTTGTCTAGACTCTAAAAAGTAAAAATATCACGTTCCAGGTTGATCCGTTGATGAGTTTAGCTTAGCCTTTGCAACGGCGCTATGAATACTACTGTACTGTACAATAGTGAAAAGTGGCTGAAATAAGTACAGCTTAGTCTTTTCTATTACTGAATTCTTATTTTACGTCATCTCATGTTCACTATTCATCAAAAATCCTATCTGCACCTTATCCTCACAAATCATAATTTCTACACTCCAGAGCAAACATGTTCCCTTACAATCTAACCAATTAAACTGTCTTCATTTACCATTAGCTTACTAGATCTTTGCATATATTTATTATCAGCATCTTCTCTTCACTACCTTCTACATGTCTGTTAACTTAGCCAATTACATTGTCACAACAGACCAATAATGCAGTACTGTACCCTCCTCACACTTGCCCTACATAAAATATTTTCATTTCCCTCCTCACATCTTGAAACTACAAACAACGTTCAAATTTCCACTAACTAATGTACAATATATACCTTAACTGACTAATGTACAATACTCGTATACAATACTAGTATATGATTATTACTGTACCAATCTAGTACTAGAATCCATGCTATTACTGAAGGAAAATAAATAATAAGTTTCATATAATTATTTATTTCATATTGCTTCAACATTTTAAATGTACATAATGTACACACTATAACTTTTTCAATAAAATATGAATGACTGATAAACAGGCCACACTCATGTGACATACTGTATAGATAATGAATTCACATTACAATCCTGTAAAATTAAATATAGCTGCAGCATATAGAAACATGCCCTGAGGCTATGAGCAAAAGATGGGCCAAATAACCACAGCAAGACTTAAGAGCACATGAAATATGTACGGAAATTAAATTAACAGACACAAAGGAGGGAGGACATATAAATTATACACAATGGACATTACAGAGATGAACAACAGTCATTGTAAAATAAACACATTGGGAACTGGTCTACTTCAAGGTTTGAGATGAATAATGTGCAGCCACTAACCAAAGTGCTGCCAAACCATGAACATGTGGTACCGTAAACTTTACAGGCTCGTAAACTGAAGAAACAGAGAAGTTTATCAATTTGCCTGCTGGATATTGTATATCTGTATATTGAATGTGCTTCTTAGAGGATTATCTGTCATCAAAATAAAATGAACTATTTATTACAACAAAGTTCAGTAGTATAAGAATAATCAACCATACTTCAGGTAAGAAATTGCCAGTTGTAACATACAGTATTGTCTATATAGCAATAAGAGTGTCGACAGTCTTCATCTCGTGTCTGTGAAAGGATAATTATTCAATGTTGTGAAAGGTTATACTCAAATATGACTAGGCCTGGACATAAACCCTGGACTGAAATTGTATACATAGGCAAGGCTATTTAGCATTAACACTATATTGTACACTATAATATGGAACTATCAAGCTTGACGAGTAAAAGACAGTATCACTACAACACTGTGTGGGAGTTAAACAATGCCTCAATACTGTTTTTTTCTTACTAATAATACCATACATATTTGAGCTTTAGTTACAGAATAAATGCCTAAGCGTATTATTATAACATTACATTTTGTTTTTTAACTTATACTGTATTGAATATTTCTAATATACCTAAATATAATATTGTACAGAAATAATTCTAATGAACAATTGTACAAAAAATAATTATGGACTTGTGCAACATTGGTGGTTGTTGTTGTTGTTGTTGAAGTTCCTCAAGCTGTCTGGCCGAGCAGCCCCGAGCTCCTGAGGAAGGTCATGGCCTGAACCGGGCTTTCCCACAGTGCCCTCAGAGAGTGTATGTTGTGTTGTTGGCGAGTGTGGTTGTGTGCGTTGCAGTCTTCAATAATGTGTTTAATAGAATGGGGTGCTGTGTTGCATCCCGGACAGGCATCCGCAATGGCTCCATCCAGCCTCTTCTGATATGTCAGAAGGGCCGGGTGGTGGCCACACCGCAGCCTGGCCAGGTGGACTCTGTCCTCACGGGGAAGGGAGGATTCGGATGGGTGGATGTCGGGAGGTCGTGCATGCAGCTGAACATTGGTGGTTGTTATACTTACTATAAAGACCACCACATCTCCCCCTCAAACAATATATATACTGTACAATATGTATGTACTGTATTTCATTAACACCTTCTAATGCTCATCAAATTAAAAAATAACAAATCAATACAAGAATACTGATGGGAATTAAATTATGGCACAAAATTGTCAAAATGCTAAAATGACACTGACTTTCTCTGGAGTTATAAGCCAGTACAATACAATTACTGTACAATTTTGCAATTACAGTTATTAGGGGATAAAAAATTTCCCTTTTTTTATCTATAATGGGGAAGATAAGGACTAAAGGCATGGAGTAAAGTATTGTGCCTTAGTCCAGTCCATTGCAATTTTAAGCCTGGATATACTGTGTAGGGATTTTTCAACAATGTGCAAGAAATTTCACGGCCTGGATAATGACAATGAATGGAATGACAGCACCATAGATTTCACATGAGGGAAATAAAATATCAGTCATTATTATCAGGAAAGCATGCAACACCCATCAAGCTTCTCAGTCTCATCCCTCTTCTGCCCAACTCCAAAAAGTGAAAGTTAACTGGGTACTCACAACCTTACACACACACTCAGGACTGATCAACTTGGAATACTCTACCATCATTATTTTATCCTTCCCTCTTGCAATAACTTACACTTCTTCAAATGCAAATGTGTCTTGGCATCTCAAATGAAACTGGATATAATTTTGGAGCTCTCTCTCATTATTTTTATTTTGTAGGAGAGGACTTTTAAGTGAGCCTGTTCTAGTCCTCACCTTCCACAAAATAACATAAAGAAAGAATATAGCAGGGACCCATGCCTTTTCCTGAATAAGTAGGCTACAGTATCACCCCACAAACATTAATTAAAAACATCACAATACTGTACTTGAGGGGGAGCAAGATTTTGTTGGCGAATTGGATGCTACTGATTCCATCAAACTACGAGTATGTCAAGAAACTAACTAGTGCCTCAGTGTATGAGTAGGAATTCTATTTTTGCAGCACAGTTTGGAGGAATCAGTTACTCTCTACTTCTACAACATACTGCTCCCTTAATTAAACCTAACCTCAAACTGACCCTTCGAACAAGTGTATAGAATGGCTAAGATTTGTAGAGCTCTACGGATTATATGTAAAATGCCCACTATAGAGGTCAAATAAAGCCGTATTTGGTGTGGTTCCCAGTGGCTTCTTGACGCTAGATAGGCTCATCCTCACCGTCACCTTCACTCTCCTCGATGGAGTCCTCGTATGACTCCTCTGATCCAGAACCAGTTACCACTTCACCGTTGCCTCCGACTACACTGCCATTTGGTGCACTGGATGAGGACACTGTGTCTGCAACTGTGTGGGAAATGATAACATGTACAAGAACAAAAAGTACAAAATGCAGTTTAATATAGTCTACTGAAGAACTACAGCTCACCACTAATATAACGTAGGATATATTGTAGCTTGGAGTGGATAGGGATGTGTATCGGTAAGTAAGTGTTTGTGACACAGTAGGAGTGTTTTGTATTGGCATGTGTTAGGAGTCTGTAAATCATTGCTAAATCAACTGGAGGTAAGTATCAACACAGATTTTAGGAATTAGTAACCATTAACTTACATTAGACCTCTCTATGCCTCCCTTAAATGAATGACAAGTACTGACCATCAGGCTGGAAAAAGTGAAGAATACAAGCAAGCACAAACAAAAAAAGAAGGAAAATATTAAATATTAAAGGAAACCTAGAAACGAAAACACTAAATTGGGCAAAAGATACGAATATCCCACAAAAAGTTATTAATCAGGGAAGAAAAATTATAACATTGGAGACAGCTAGAATACTGTTTAGGGAAGCATCTTCAGAGCGAGAATGTACTCTAGTCCTTCCCTGTATGTGGTGTTTGGAATATTGGTGGGAAACTAACCTGATACATGATGATTCAAGTGTTGTGGTGGTTGTGGCTGTGTCTTGACATCACTCACTTCTGGTTCAATGGTTTCCTTCACTTCAATCTGAGAAGAGATAAGTTCCTATAAGGCTGGATGAGTGTTAATTAATCTCAACACACACTGGACAATAAAAAGACATCACTTGCAAGACAACAAACACAGCAACAACAGCACTCACTTAAACATAACAGACTGGAGAGAGAAAAATAATTTACAAGACAATACAAACAACAACAGTAACTTAAACATAAGGTCACATTCCAAACACCAACACCACAAACCCACCTGACCGGACAGAGGGACGTCATTTTTAGTAGTCTCTTCCACAGGCTTCCCCGTCGTTTTGCTGAGCTGCCATGATGGGATGGAGGGGGCAGGGTTTGGGGTGGATGGAAATGTACGTCTGAAAGTAAATGCAATCAAGGTCAGCTCTCTATTTCCGATTATAATGTACTGTATGTCTCATAGAGTACAGAAAATGGTATGACTGTCAGATCTATAATTATGTACGGTACGTCTCAAAGTAAATGTAATCAGGGTCAGTGTTCATATTATCTGTGGCTGTGGATATTTAAGATCAGGTAAATCCAACACAATTACTTTAAAATTTACATAACTAAATAATTATCTACTCTACAACTAACAGACACTAAAATCAATTCAAATAATATGCAGAACTTTAGGGTGCCAACTGAAATGAAATAGTGCATATACAGTATATCAGATTAAAAGGACTCACTCTAGTGACTTACTTTCCAATCATGAGCCCCTTAAGTGAAGATATCTCATTCCTCAGTTGGTCCAGTTGCCTTGGTGTGATGACAGCCTGACTCTCCTCCTTGCTGCTCATTGCCTGTTATGATATTGGATTACATTATGAGGTAAGTTAAGGGAAGAGTCAATGGTGATATTATTAAACTTACTCTTCGAAGAAATGGCGTTTTGTGGTTAATTTCACATTGCAAAATAATAGGAACTGAGCAATGAAGAGAACTTTTCATCCAAGAGTAAGTTTAATAATACCACCCAATGGCTAAGAGGAGGTGAGGATGACTGGTAACAAGAGCTGGCCAGCAATGTAAACTAAACAAGTACTAGCGGCATCACAGCTAGAGAGAGATAGATAGAATACCGTAGTGCTCAATTATTCTTTTAGTTTTTATATCATAATCAAAGTCAGGTAAGGTAAGGTTTAAGATAAGGTGTAGAGTAAGATAACACAAGGCAAGGGAAAGTAGTAAGGCTATAGTCACCTGTAAATGAACACTGTGAGCGGTGAGTGTGTGTTGGACAGAGTTAAGTGTTGTCTGTACTTCCTTCAGGACTGTCACTACACTCTGCTGTAACTCCAACATGCTCTCCTCCACAGTCTTCTCACGTCGACCAGTCAACCATGGCACCAAAAATTTCTAAACAATGAATAGAATATTTTTTATCAAACATACATTTTGAAAAAAAGATATAGATGACTTTTATCACTATACAGACTTCATAATAAGGAATGAAACTCTTGTATCTACTATTAAACATAAACTACAAAGCAAGTAAGAAGCATATAGTACCTGTTGTTCATTATCATTATCAACAATCTTGTTTAGTACATGTTAAAAAAGCTATGGTTGTACTCTCAGTTATCAGGGTTGTCGGAATGGACAACCCTGATGACTGAGAGTGAGAAAGATGGCAAGAGACATATAATTATGGAGAGTTCACTGAGGCACTATGCATCCCTTGGGGTGGTGCAGAATTTGTCTGACTGGTAGACTGACAGGATAATATGGGAAGCTTGGACCAACACTGGCAGATTTATAATGGCACAGGAAAACCAACCCCATCTTCACCTTGTAGAGAAGGTAGAGGCCGTATGAAGCCCCAGAAAGGATGAGAACCATGTTACAGGCATCCCGCACCCTGACCCAGCCAGAGGGAGGTGGAGGCAAGGTGTAGAGTGGCACCGGAGGGGAAGAACCCAGCCCAGTGTATGCACTGACCACTCCTCCTGCTCCTCCTCCAGCCTGTGTAGGGGAAGGGGGAATTATTAGTAGTTAATACTACAGGATTTTCTGAAACTCATGGTATGTGTCCACAGCTGCTGCTCTGTGCTATGTTGGAGAAATGTTTAGCCTTTCAGGATTTTTGTCATGAAGTATATTTTGATTAACTCCAAATGATTGTATTATGTCACAGTGCAACCACTATAATACAGAAGCAAGGCAAATGTGTGAATGAAAGAAGGATTGGGCTACGGCCTACTACTCTGCAGATAATAACCCCCTGTAGGTAAAAGCAAGGCACTTGTTCACATCTTAAATATGTAATCTGAAGAAGTAGTAGTAGACTTGTCAATAAAGCTTCCTGTTTTCTAAGGGTTGCATTGAGCTCTGACTCACTTGTGTAGATGGTATAATACTGTTGGATTTCCCATAAGCTGCCGTGATCTCTGCCTCAGTGAGTCCCTTCTTGCGCAGGAAAGAAGACTTCTGATCCACTCCGTGCTTCACCACATTAGGATTGGATAAAAACTTTGACGCTTCATCAACCTGAAAGTTTTTTAGTAAAACAAAAATGAATTCCACCCAAGCTTGGCCATATACAGTACTATTGGTCAAGTATTCTACTATATTTCGTAAATAGGTTTCATAAGGGAATTTTTCCTCCCCACTTTGTTTATGTGTAGAGATGAATTTTGAGCTCAGGCCAACTAGGCAGAAGGCAAGAATACTCCACTAACCAAACCCAATCCATTATCATTAGTAGAGCCGACATTTATTTACTAAATCCATTATTTACTCTATCTTGGCCTAATGAAAACATTATAAGACATAACAATTATTAAGTTAAAAGAAGTCATAATTTTTGGTAAAACTAGAGAACTAAGGATTCCTTGAAACTATGCCAAGAAACAGACCATCTCATTACATAAGAGTAGGAGAACTCATATTATTGCATAGTTTAGTGGAATTCATAGCCCTGCAATTTGTTCCTTAATTGGAGAAACTCAAAGAAAGTTTGTGTTTACCAAATTCTGGCGGAGAGGATGTGGTTCCTGCATGGTGTCATTACTCATATTGTCTTATTCCAAGCAACACCTTCCTGTAAAGAGTAATGTTAACATTCATTAGTAAGTACAGTGTGTATAGTGCACATATTTATCATGGCATAAAAGCACCAACTCCTTTTTCGTATTATGACCTTAAAGACATGTTTGACATACTACCGTGCACAAAATTTCATTCCCTGCGATTCAAACAACAAAACACAGTTTCTCATCTATCCTTAAGGCCCTGGACACACGGACGCTTTGTGGTCACCACGCAAGGACCACACACACTTGTCACGCAGTAGCACAACTGTAGCGGGGACAGGTGAAGAAAACCCACAATGGCAGACAAAAGATTTATTATCATACAGTTTCAGCGACGAATGTCGTCCTCTTCAGTGGTGAATAGTCAAAGGACTTGTGTCGTCCTTGTGTGGCGACCACAAAACACCTGTGTGTCCCGGGCCTTATTGTTAAGTCATTTGAACCGCAGGTGATTCAGTGATATTGTGGCTGGCTGAGGGAATCAACTTTTGTGCACCATAGTACATTTCAGTGTTTATAACTCACAAATAGGTACAGTTGCTGACATATGAAACAGACACACCTGAAACGGGACCCCTAACTAAATAACACGTCAATAATTATGACAATCAATAACAGAATACAATCAAATACAGTTATCAGAGACGAATATTGGAATCATGGACCACTAACTAAATAAAACGTCAATTATCCCACTCAATAACAAGATTACAATCAATTAAGTTAGGCCTACAGTAATCAGAGACGAGTATTGAGATCATGGACCAAAAAACTAAATAACACGTCAATTATCCCAATCAATAACAGAATACAATCAATTACAGTAATCAGAGACGAATATTGGAATCATGAACCACTAAGTCAAAATCAAATAAATAAATAACACGTCAATAATTATCCCAAGTGTAAAAATTTGGTGTATGTATATCTCATAATGACGAGCCAATATTTTAAAAACTTAACTATTGTAAACTAAATAATGTATACATACCTGGCCACCTTAGTACTATATAATTCCAGTCCTCACTAATTAAGACATTCACGAGGGTTGTAAATATTAACACAACCACTCACAACCACACACACTCAGCTGATAACTGTATCCTCGTTGTTGTTGTTGTTGTTAAGCCTTGACGACGCCTCAGGACATCATATTATTATAATAAATTATTCCTAAAATATTGCTCACTAAAGTCTGAAAGAGTATTATTATTATTATTATTATATTCCCCTAGGTGTTTGTACTATCTGCAAATGATAAATTAACAATGGAATCTACTCAAGACGGGTTATATTATAAAATGGTAGGGAAGTTTCTAGCTATTTATTTATCCATTGTCGCATTATGTCAAGGCAACCGAGATTCTGTGGCCTCGATTTTGTGGGGCAGTATGTATGATGCAGTGGTTAGTATTAATTATTTAGTACTTCCAGCCCATTTGTCCATGCTTAAATATACAAAATAAAGTGCGTTTGTTATTTGGTGATTATATATTTCCTTTAAATTTTATAGATATAACCTTAGATATACGCTTTTCGTATATTGTACTCCTCGGATCCAGTCTCGGTGAATGTCTCCGGGCAAAACTTTTGATTCAGAGCTTATGCAATGCAATATAATGATAATGTGAAAAATTAATGCCAAAATTGATACCGAAACAGTACAAGTAAGTGGACAAATAATAGGAAACAGGGACATGGAACAAATCTAAATCTCAATAAAGGATAATTTGAGGATGAAAGATCGGCCTAGGCCTTAATTTAAGATCCTGTAGGATGGGAGAGGTGGAACAGCAAGCATAAAGCAAACCGCAAAAGGAAGTTGAAGAATTGAAAGAAAGCGGCTAGGGCCGAGAGTAGTATAATGTCCACACCACTTCCTTATATAGTACCAGAATATATTTGCAAATTATCCATACCTGTTTGTGCAAGGTTCTCTCCCCTTCCTCTTCCACAAATAATCATTAGCTTAATGATGGGCCTCATGGTTGAAGAATAATGTTACGATTAACTTAATGAATTCACTTCACATGTAGGCAATTCTTCAACATTAATGGTTTCTATGATGTGTATGGCCTGAAAAATTATTTTGTAAAAGATTCTATCATGACTAAGATTCAAAACCTGCACATCCTTGTTGTGGTGTAAGAAATAATCCTCATACACTCAGGATGGAAGAATTGAACAGGAAGGATACATTTAATACATCGTAGGTGTGGAAGACACTGTAACACAAGACAGAACACTACAGAGAGAAGAGACAGCATGTAGAAAGTGAATACCTGTAGAAGGAAAGGAAGGATTAAGAAAAAAGAAGGAAGGAGGGACAGCTGAAGAGAGGAAAGGGATTGGCTTGGGATCAAATGTAAAAGCAATTCATACACTATAATAAACCTTAGTATTTTATTGAGAATTGTGCCAGAAATTATGAATACCATACATACAGTGAGTACATAAATATACATCATTTGCCAGCATACATACAATATATGTTTACATACCCATATATACAAACTCAGTAAAACTGAGTACATAAAGGTTTGGCTGAGATTATTGTACACATGCTCTGAAAAACATGTCAAGAAATGCCTTTGTGATATTGTACATACAAAATTATTGGTTGAATCCGTGTTTGTCTTCATGTGAACCAATCAGCTTGAGAAAAAAATCTATTGTTCCAACAACATACAACATTAATAGAGTACAGCACTTGGAATGTTGCAAATACCTGTAAGTGAGGCCCAACAAGAAAGCTGACCAAGCATCAAATAAGTTTAAATACTGAGGAACTATTTCCCTCATGGTAAATTGGAATATGCGTTAGCTTGACAGAATGGTTCAGAAACACCACTGTATAAGGAGGAGCCTTCGTTGACGATGTTTGACCTGAAGCAGCAGCATCGAAATGTCGTCAGTGAAGGCTCCTCATCATATGGAGTTATATCTGAACCACCCTTATGCCAAACCAACACTGACCATATAGTACTGTATCACACAAACACAGAGATGGGAAACTTATCTGTACATGAAACAAACCTAGGCAGGAACAGGTGACGATAGTCAATCAAAATGGGTAAAAGAACACTTTGCACCAAATGTAAGCACACAGGCTAGATATATGCGGGACTAGGGAACAAATTACCAGGAGCAGACTGTCCTAATTACATTACTTTCTTTCACCAGTGTTTGATACCCCTTTTGTCTCAAGTCGATAGCTCTCTGCTTTAAAACTATTATACTGTAAGGCCCCGTCCACACACTCGAGCAATGCCCGACGAGCACTAGCCGCTGAACAAATTTCTCTCACTTCTTTTGCAGAGTTACCAGATGTAGCAGTTACAGGAATGCTCCACTCTATCATGTCTGCCACCCATCTATCAAACATGTGTATTGGACAGGGTTTTGGTAACAATGTTTGCCCGCCGGGCACTGCTCAATCATGTGGACGAGGCCTAACTCTCTTCTCCTGGTTCTTTCTTGTATGGTTCTCACCTCTCATCTATCCTATTCTTTGGTGGCATGTGCCCCTAGTTTAAGGCTAATAAGGCTGTAATGATAAAAATTACATCAACATTATACTGTAATATAATATACATAGTACTGTATATGAATAATCTATTTTAATACAAAAAACATGATCAGTTTCCTGCTTTATAGGGATATCAACCAGTACAGTAATGTAAACAATATTACACACTGTACAGTAACACCTACTGGACTATCCACTGGATGCTGCCAAAACATTTAAGTCTACAGGAATCACATAGAGAGTTTTCTTGGAACAGCCAAGTAATTTCTGGAGAGCAGCATATTCTACTCTTATCACTTTTGTTACACTCGCATATTTCACGGCTACTGTATAGGTGTTATGAACTGATGGAATCAGAGCATTGTTGTTATTCTAATAATATATTTTCATATCACATGCTCAAGCCTTGACATTTTCTTTGGAGACATCCAGTTCATTTATTGATTAGTGCTAATTAAAATAATACTGCAACATATGGGTGTAATTTATGAGCTAAGCTATACATTTATGTAGTAATACATTAGTTCTATACATATATAGCTGTACATAGTACTGTATATGAATAATCTATTTTAATACAAAAAACATGATCAGGTTCCTGCTTTATAGGGATATCAACCATTACAGTAATGTAAACAATATTACACACTGACAATATAAGAATTAGTGGATGTCTACACTTAAGACAGTACATATACAGTACTGAGTTAGGCTGTTAAGTGATATAAGTTGGAGATATCAATCATGTCCAAATCTTCGACAACATATGGCTTCCTTGAGGTGAATATTATCACTTTACATCAGCCACAATAAATAATGCATCCTGAACTATCATCAATATCTATAAACTACCAAGTGTAATGAATTTGTGGATGAAAATATTTTAACTCTGAGGGAGAAAGAGGGGTACGGGTGTGAGTAGCAATGTAACCATACCAAGAAAAAAAATGAGGTTTTTACTCCTAAACAACAGGAATCATTACATTTAGTTGTAAATCATTCAAACTCAGGAGTTTAATTCAGAACTTACTGTGGTGAGTGTACATACAGTAACCATACAACAAAAAAACAAATTTTAGAAAGAAAATTAATGAAACCTTGTTAAAAAATATATATTAATGTAAGAGACAATACAAGAAAGGAAAATGTAAACATTATTATACCCGCAAACAATGTGACAGAATCAACATGAACACATTACGAGACTCAAGACAAGACCTCGGTTCATCAGGACACGAGGCAAAGGTGGTTGACACGTTATACTGTACTAGCTCTAATAATATAATACCTAGGATGGTATAATATGTACAGTTATATTTATGTGTTTTGGCTTTTTGGGTTACAGCTCCAATTAGTGTCATTGTGATCCTGTGACCAGTGGAAAAGCAACAACTTCTACCAGTTACTCGGATATAATTGGTATAAGTTTTGTTGCAGGATTGTCACGTGTTGAAGGAAGGCATGGCAATATTGTGAGTATATATATATAACCAAAAGAGTATGCAATAATTTCTCTCTCCTATATACAAATTTAATTAGTGTTCGAGTTACTGGATGAAAGAAAAAGCCATAATGCTAAATTCCACAACTGTACCACACATACCAGGCATCCTGATAGTTCTTCACTCATGCCATGCTTTGAGTGGAAATGAGTTGGTTACCATCTCTTATATTATATGGCTAATGTAGTCAAGCTTTGGGTTCTAACATCCCATAGTGGGGTGATATGAGATAATGAATGCTGCCTTTGTAGCCTGAGTAATTGATGAAAACTATATATAATTACTAATGAAAGAACCCAAGGAAATGATCCCACGTGTTATGTAAAGGAACAGATCAGAGTAGGATGTTGGCAGCCATGAGTGCAGCAGTCATTAATGTGAGGAGGTGTGGTAGGAAGTGAAGGACACCTGCTGGGGAAGCTGAACTTGTCTGCCAACATGGAGTCACCTTGAGCATCTGGGTGATGAGTGAGTCCAAGATGTTTGAAGGAGTTGGGTCATCACATAGCTCAGTGTACTTCACCACACAGCCATGCATAGCATTCAGCTTCCTGGTGGTGATAATAAAAGGTACATTATATCATCTTTTTGTAATCGAGTTGGGACATGGGTGTCAAATGTGCCAGGTACTCGTATGTAATCATTATGATAAAATATTTAGCATGTCATTACTACAGCTCAGTAGATCACTTGGTTCACATGATTTTCAATGAGGGACAAAGTGTGAAATGAGGTAGTGGATTATATATTCATTAATATATATATAGTATCTTGGACTTTGGTCACAGTACTGAATACATTTGCTGTTAGCATCCATATATTCATAAATCAACTAAAATTCAGAAATGAGGTTCCTACATTATAAATTAGTTTCCAGAGTAAAAGAGATGGAGTGGCTGTTAATTTTTCTATATGGTTGTATCACTGGTTTTCATACCTAACCTTACTGATAAAGGATAAAAATAATTGATAAATGAGACTCACTTGCAGCTTTCCTCACTGATGGCTAGTGATGCCATGTCAATCGAGTTGGGGTTATTGGTGGAATTCTTGATGTCTGGCACTCGCTCTCCAATGCACTTCCCAATGCTGTCCATATGAGCCTCCACACACTCTTTACCTTGCTCAGCCATGAACACTGCACAAACATACAACAATGTGGTCAACATAATGCAACATTTGACAAATGGTTCATTTTTTTTTCTTTTATACTTCAACTTGGGGACTGTAGGCTGTCAGTAGTCTGTGACTATTGTGACTCTCCAACCAAGATTATTATTGTGTGAAGAGCAGCTACACTGTCACTCACAGTATTTTGAAATATGGTTGGTCATCTTCTTTGCTACGTGTTAGTGACAATAAAGGGGTTATTTTCCTGACGTGTTGGTGTCACCAGGATCATTAATAAACAGCCATAAATATTTGCAGATGAACTCAATAATCTCAAAGTCTGACAAGAATCACGGGCTACTGATAGCCTACAGGTTGAAGTTGACATATAAAATAGAAATATAGAAATAAATAAAATAAACTAAAATAATATAATATCTTCAATATACCTCAAACTTCCCTGTTAATCTGTATACCATATTGCAAAAAGATAAAGTTTCTCACAGGCAATGTGATCGCCTTCCTTGTAGCAGATGAAGTCAATACCGGCATCAATGGCTCGGCGGGTCACATTAAGGTCTTCCTTTTGTTTATCAGTCAAACAAACCTCAATAGATGAGAAGAAATTCTCAATGCACATCACCATAGCAGCACGTTTCCTGTATAACACATAAGTATTATTAACATATATCATATATTTCCTGTGATACATATTTCCTCGCTATATAAGATACAGAGATATCTGAAGCAGCCTCCATATGACTGGTTCCTTTCCAGTAACATATATACAGTACATTTAACCCCATATTTGTCACAACAAATGCAGTACTGGCACTCATGACTTTTCCAAATTCCAAGATTCAACCCATTTGCCATTAAAGTAAATAATTTCCGACCTACTGCAGAGTTTGGCTTCCTTTAGTCAGAATATACTGATGAAACAGATATATTTTCATTTTTTTTGCTATTTATTCTAACATTATTATACATACATCATATTCAGATACAGTACTGTATATGCAAATACACATAACTTTCAAACATACACACACACAGCACATCCATATATATGGTGTACAGTACACCTAAACAAATCACATTAAAAACTATATATATAAACACATACCACATCCAGATAAAGTACAGTGCATACATCCACACACAGACACCCAAATATGTAACACCCTGTACTGTATAATATTATGCAATAACCCATGAGGTGTTGGTAACCTCTGCATTTGGTGGGCACAAGTAGGTCACTAAAAGCCTCTAATTTGGTGATGAAAGGACTCCCAGCTTCCCCAACACTTATGATGACACATGAAAGGCTCCACACTTGACTAACATCCGGCAGACAGTGGCCATCCAGTCCAAAGGGTGACCAAATTGTACTTTACATAACACTTTTTTTTTCTGTATAAGTTTAAAATTATGAATAAACTTAATTATTTCTAATTATACCTTGACTGTTTCAAAATAACTGGAGAGTACTGTACTAAAATTATTATCAGACAAAGAAACTTGATACTCTATTGAACATCACACCACAAATAAGAGATGATAAAAGGACTATGGAAGAATTCAAAATAGGCTGAGTAGACAGTGATGACCTACTTGCAATACTTTTTGAAGACAACGTCCAACTCTCCGCGTGGGCTGCTTATGTTGATCTCGTGCATCAGTTTGTCCATTTTGATGATCTTGGTGATGCATGGTACCAGCTCCTGTCGCGCTTCCTACCAACCCATGTAATAACACATTTATAGATCATGTTATTATATTATTGTGGGAGCTTATCCAGAATGCAAACCATCACCCAACACCATCATCACTATCATTCATTATCACCATCATTGTTACTATCATTCATTATCACCATCATTGTTACTATCATTCATTACCAGCATCATTATTTCTATCATTCATTATCACCATCATCATTACTATCTATCATTCATTATCACCATCATCATTACTATCTATCATTCATTATCACCATCATCATTACTATCTATCATTCATTATCACCATCATCATTACTATCTATCATTCATTATCACCATCATCATTATTTCTATCATTCATTATCACCATCATCATTACTATCTATCATTCATTATCACCATCATCATTGTTACTATCATTCATTATCACCATCATTGTTACTATCATTCATTACCAGCATCATTATTTCTATCATTCATTATCACCATCATCATTACTATCTATCATTCATTATCACCATCATCATTACTATCTATCATTCATTATCACCATCATCATTACTATCTATCATTCATTATCACCATCATTATTACTATCTATCATTCATTATCACCATCATCATTGTTACTATCATTCATTATCACCATCATTGTTACTATCATTCATTACCAGCATCATTATTTCTATCATTCATTATCACCATCATCATTACTATCTATCATTCATTATCACCATCATCATTACTATCTATCATTCATTATCACCATCATCATTACTATCTATCATTCATTATCACCATCATCATTACTATCTATCATTCATTATCACCATCATCATTATTTCTATCATTCATTATCACCATCATCATTACTATCTATCATTCATTATCACCATCATCATTGTTACTATCATTCATTATCACCATCATTGTTACTATCATTCATTACCAGCATCATTATTTCTATCATTCATTATCACCATCATCATTACTATCTATCATTCATTATCACCATCATCATTACTATCTATCATTCATTATCACCATCATCATTACTATCTATCATTCATTATCACCATCATTATTACTATCTATCATTCATTATCACCATCATCATTGTTACTATCATTCATTATCACCATCATTGTTACTATCATTCATTACCAGCATCATTATTTCTATCATTCATTATCACCATCATCATTACTATCTATCATTCATTATCACCATCATCATTACTATCTATCATTCATTATCACCATCATCATTACTATCTATCATTCATTATCACCATCATCATTACTATCTATCATTCATTATCACCATCATCATTATTTCTATCATTCATTATCACCATCATCATTACTATCTATCATTCATTATCACCATCATCATTGTTACTATCATTCATTATCACCATCATTGTTACTATCATTCATTACCAGCATCATTATTTCTATCATTCATTATCACCATCATCATTACTATCTATCATTCATTATCACCATCATCATTACTATCTATCATTCATTATCACCATCATCATTACTATCTATCATTCATTATCACCATCATTATTACTATCTATCATTCATTATCACCATCATCATTGTTACTATCATTCATTATCACCATCATTGTTACTATCATTCATTACCAGCATCATTATTTCTATCATTCATTATCACCATCATCATTACTATCTATCATTCATTATCACCATCATCATTACTATCTATCATTCATTATCACCATCATCATTACTATCTATCATTCATTATCACCATCATCATTACTATCTATCATTCATTATCACCATCATCATTATTTCTATCATTCATTATCACCATCATCATTACTATCTATCATTCATTATCACCATCATCATTGTTACTATCATTCATTATCACCATCATTGTTACTATCATTCATTACCAGCATCATTATTTCTATCATTCATTATCACCATCATCATTACTATCTATCATTCATTATCACCATCATCATTACTATCTATCATTCATTATCACCATCATCATTACTATCTATCATTCATTATCACCATCATTATTACTATCTATCATTCATTATCACCATCATCATTGTTACTATCATTCATTATCACCATCATTGTTACTATCATTCATTACCAGCATCATTATTTCTATCATTCATTATCACCATCATCATTACTATCTATCATTCATTATCACCATCATCATTACTATCTATCATTCATTATCACCATCATCATTACTATCTATCATTCATTATCACCATCATCATTACTATCTATCATTCATTATCACCATCATCATTATTTCTATCATTCATTATCACCATCATCATTACTATCTATCATTCATTATCACCATCATCATTGTTACTATCATTCATTATCACCATCATTGTTACTATCATTCATTACCAGCATCATTATTTCTATCATTCATTATCACCATCATCATTACTATCTATCATTCATTATCACCATCATCATTACTATCTATCATTCATTATCACCATCATCATTACTATCTATCATTCATTATCACCATCATTATTACTATCTATCATTCATTATCACCATCATCATTGTTACTATCATTCATTATCACCATCATTGTTACTATCATTCATTACCAGCATCATTATTTCTATCATTCATTATCACCATCATCATTACTATCTATCATTCATTATCACCATCATCATTACTATCTATCATTCATTATCACCATCATCATTACTATCTATCATTCATTATCACCATCATTATTACTATCTATCATTCATTATCACAATCATCTTTATTCATTATTACCATTATCATCATCATTGGTTGACATATATGTTACTCACATCTATGTTATCTAGTGCTTCCTGTCCAGCGGTGGCACGACACTGCTCCTTCCAGTCAGCGATGGCCTGGACGTCTTCAGGTCGACTGATATTCTTCCTCAGTGTTGTTACATCACCGGCATCAAGCAGATCATTTTGAAGGTTTCCATTTGTCCCACTCACTGAAATATTGAGAAACTTTCCTACTGGCATTTTGTTCTTTGGTTTGTATAATTTGATGATTTACAGAAAAATTCATTCAAATTTCCATCCCGCCCTATATTTTGTCCTAACATTCATATCCTTGTGCTCCTCTAATCCACTTTTCCTTTATTTACTAGCCATTTTCCTCTTTACTCCAGGAATAGCAGCAAAAAAAGTGCTCATCTCTCACTGTGGCCAATAACATAGATTAAAAAAAAAGTGTTGATCTAATATTTGCATGGGAAGGGATTTAAGGGAGGAATCTCTTGTTGGTAAATTGGAAGGCTACCGATTCCTCCAAAGTATGCCAGGAAACAGGAGAAAAATAATAGTGTCCTGTTGCTTGGAATAGTTTGGAGGAATCAGTTATTCCAGATATACCAACAGATTCCTCACTTATGGTACATTTTATCATAAGTAGACAGCATAGGCTACATCTTTAAGGGGATACTATACATTTGGGACATTAAAGTGGCTTGATTCCTCCAAAGTATATCAGGAAACAAATCAAATTAATAAATATAATGGTATCCTGTTGCTTTGGAGGAATCAGTTGCTCCAAATTTACCACCACCAACATTATACTATTTATCCCCTTAAGTAACAATAGTGGGTCTCATTTATCATGGCAAAATTCCAACCTCGACCCCTTCTACATAAAGTGCCCTTAGATTCATGCTTCACTTACATTACAGGGCTTTAAAACTGTCTTGGAGTGCTATACATTTACAGAAAACAACCAGACATTAAATGAGGGAGCAGGTACATTTTTGCCAGTCGAAAAAGTTAGAGCATAATTTCCTTTTCTTTTGTACGCAAAACTTTAGAAAAATAATAAGAATATCTCTATTTTGTACAACCAATTTCCATCAATAACTAACCACATACAATATAATTATGGTTCTTTAGTTCGTACTTTCTCCATGCAACTGCATAAAAAAAAAAAAAATAGGAAAAATAGGAAAAATAGAAAAAATAGGAAAGTGTGACAGGGGAGTGTGAAGAATACCGTAGTAAGTTGTGTGTAAAAGTCGAAAAAAACAAAAAAAACAGGTGTTTTGAAAAACTTGGAAAATCAACCTTTGATTCTTACTGCAACCTGGAAATTTGTGTTTATTTTATTTCTTTATACCTGAAGATCTATAGGGTGGTCCGAAAGTCTTGTCACCCCTACCATACACTTGCAATTGGACGAGCCATTTGTAAGGGTGACAAGACTTTCGAACTAACCTATACATTGGCATTAGTCATATAAAACAAGAATTAATTAATGGTTTCATGTTATCTGTATGTATTGAGGATGAGAGAAGACTGTCAGAGACCTGGAAGACTCCAATAGGACAAGTGAGAAGAAAGATGAAGTTAAACGAAGGCAGGAAGGAAGGAAGGAAGGCAGGAAGGTGAAGGAAGGAAGGAAGGAAGGAAGGAAGGAAGGAAGGAAGGAAGGAAGGAAGGAAGGAAGGAAGGAAGGAAGGAAGGTGAAGGAAGGAAAATGAAGGCAGGCCAGAAGGAAGGAAAATGAAGGCAGGAAGGTGAAGGAAGGAAAATGAAGGCAGGCCAGAAGGAAGGAAAATGAAGGCAGGAAGGTGAAGGAAGGAAAATGAAGGCTGAAAGGTAAAGTTTGATTGATTGATTGATATTAGGCGCCGCAACAGCAAGGTCATATAGCGCCAGAGAAAGGTGATAGAGAGGTGTGACAGTAAGCAGGAAGGAAATAAAATGAAATGTGGGACAATAAAGAACTGAAAGGGAGTGGCTGGGGCTGAAGGGGCGCCAAAATTATAGTGATGACCAATACAGGTTAAATGAGCCAAGGAGTATTCTGACAATGGGTTTCAGAGCGTTTGAAAGGTGTGCACCAAGGCTCTTTAATGGATTGCCATTAGATGTCCGGAGTAGTGAAAATTGCATGATTTTTAAGAAAAGACTGAAAACACATCTGTTCGCTGAGTGTTACGACACGGATGATATGAGTATTACAAGTGATTATAGTGTTTAGTAATATTGAGAGAGGCCCTGCGGAGCACCATCTGCTGGTGGAGCGGGGCATAGAATATCCAACAAGTAACAACAACAAAACCCTTAAAATATTGCCCACCCTTAAGGGGTAAAAGGTAAAGGAAGGAAAATGAAAGCAAGAAAGTGAAGGAAGGAAAATGAAAGCAGAAAACATAGGAAGGAAAATGAAGGAAGAAAGGTGAAGGAAGGAAAATGAAAGCAGAAAACATAGGAAGAAAAATGAAGGAAGAAAGGTGAAGGAAGGCAAATGAAGGTAGGAAAGTGATGGCAGAAAGGTGAAGGGAGGAAAATGAAAGCAGAAAATGAAGGAATGGTCATGAAAGCAGAAAATGACGGAAGGAAGGTGAAGGAATGGTCATGAAGGCAGGCAGACGAAGGTAAAATGAGTGCTAACGTAAGTATATAGAATAGAGATCAACAATAAAAATAATAAAAATTGGTGCTAACTTTAGTATACAGAATAGATCAATAATAAAAATAATAAAAATTGGTGCTAACTTAAGTACCGTATATAGATCAATAATAGAATAATAAAAATTGGTGCTAACTCAAGTACCTGTAAATAGATCAATAATAGAATAATAAAAATTGGTGCTAACTTAAGTACCTGCAAATAGAATAGATCAATAATAAAAATTGGTGCTAATTTTAGTACCGTATATAGAATAGATCAATAATAAAAATTGGTGCTAACTCAAGTATCTGTAAATAGAATAGATCAATAATAATAAACACAATAAAAATAATTACCTGAGACAACCACTACGAAAGCAGCTAAGAATACAATCCAACGATCCATTTTGAAACTGACTAATTAATATATAAATAAATAAATCAACAACGTCACTGTGGTGGAGTTTTTGGGTCCTCCAGTTTGCTCTTTGGATGATCCTGCTGGTCCTACTCCTCGTGGCCTCCAAGTGTACTGTGAGAGTGAGAGTGTAGTGAGGGAGAGTGAGTGAGAGCTGAGCTAATCCAATCACACTCCCAACTGACTCAACAAATCAGCTGGGCTCCCTCAGTCTCAGGTTCAGTGTTGCCAGGTGCAAGGAAAATGTCTCTGTTTTAGGGAATTTTGTACTCAACACAGGGAAATTATATAAAGATTGTTCAAGAGTAAACAGGTAAATTTCTACCAGACGAAATACCAGAAAGACAGTCAATGTTCAACAAGAATATAAATTGAGGTATAAAGGGTAATTCTGATATTGAAGTTGGGGAACTATCTATACCTTCTTTATTAATATATCTATATCTCCTTTATTGTTCAAGAGTAAACACGGAAATTTCTACCAGACGAAATACCAAAAAAATAAAAGTCAATATTCAAGAGTAAACAGGGAATTATTGAGGTAAAAAGGAAAATTCTGATGTTGAAGTTGGAGAATTTTTGTCAAGCAGACCTGGCAATACTGGGTGCAGGTGTACTCAGGCTGCACAACCCAACCTCAAATCAATATTTATGGCGAATCTGCTGTTTTCCAGCTAAATCCAAATGATAAATCGAAATATATACCTAATTGATATATTTACTCACGTAACCGTATCGCTTATCGTCTGTTATTACCAAGTTTACTGGAAATAATAAAATGAATGATGATTGTAAATGTTTGTAGGCCTTCTCATACCAGCCTTGGTCACTTAAAAATTGACTCATGATCACTGGAATGGCTAAAATATTACAATTCTTCTTTGTCTTCTGTTTCCTGTAATTTATTCTTTCCCTCCGTTTTAAATTTTTTAAGTTACATTCGTAGATTATAACTGTTAATTCATTAAATCCCCTTTTCTTGATTAATCTTTAAAATTATACAATGACATTTTCAGAGGATTTATAATAGAATGATTGATATTAGGCGCCGTAATAAAGGCCTCCATAGACTATCATTCATGCCTGTGCAAACTACTGTAGGTGACTGACTGACTGTGCAATCATTTAAATTTGCCACACACTAGCAAGCAGACTGAGCAGTGAGCAGTCACCATACATTAATTATCATTCATCACTGTACAAGCGTGTGATTGACGAAAAGCTTGTTGGATATGGTTCAGTCATTTGTGCAAACCATCAATCACACCCACACACCACAGTTATATAATTATGCCTGCACAACCACCCAAGTTTCCACAGGCAATGATTGATATAGTGTATGGAGGTCATAACAGCGAGGTCATATAGCCCCAGGAGAAGGTGATAAGAGAAGGTGATAGACTCAGATAGAGAATAGAGGGACATTTGAAGGACTGAAAGGGAGTGCATGGCTGGGACTGAAGGGGCGCCAAAACCATATAATTATCTACGTCTACGAATTAAGGGCATATGCACTATAGGCATGACGAGGATTTATAACCTTCGGGTTGGGTTACTTGGGTAAGGTAACATCATGGTCCATATACGTTAAGGACACATGTACTGTGATGTGTTGTCTATTGCGTCGCCCTGTTTTAAAGGCCAACTATATATAGTCATTATAGTGCACTTATACAGACCCACTTCCTTCCCTTCTGATTACACAGTTCACTCAACACAAATTTCCTTCCTTTGTTCATGCAGACGTAGAGCAAGTTAATTTCTTGTACAGACCGGCTATATAGTTATGTATTCTTCTGTTACCCTCCCCTAAGGATCGAAGAGGTATTAGGTAATAGATCATTCATTACTATCATTATGTCGTATATAATTACAGCACTCCATCAAATTTCACCTTCTGGCAGACTGCCAGGCATATATCAAAGTCTGTAGCGAAATGCTATCCTACCCATAACTACTGGAGCACATTAGCTCTTCCCATTGTCTCTCCAACCCTTTACATTCTCTTCTATTTTGAAAGAAGGAGATTGGGAACAAGATGGACACAATTCAGAAAACTTACGTTTGTCATCAATATCATATTCTAGTAACGAAACGATACATTGTTGTCTCGTCAGTGATTATTTGTCCTTTTCTCACACTATAAGACCTATTATATGGATTTTAAATGTAATTCATAATAATGTAATGTGCACGAGAATGAATGAATGTATTGACTGGAAATGTAATCATATAAATGTTTTATGTAGGGGTGCCAACTGCTTTTAGTGCCTCCATCAGTGCCGATTATTTCTTCCACTGACTTTTGGCAACCTCAGCAGATGCCTCACTCCTCACCTCAGGCCTCAGCTGATACAACACACCAGCCTAAGGAGTGAAGTAGAGGCCTAACTACAGTATCAATTCATTATACAAATTACCGAAGGACATAATATTATAACTACAATACATGAGCGAAATGGCGTTCATCACCAGGATGCGAGTCTTGACAAACATATTACAAGCTTCCATTAGACATTCCAGACCAGAGATATCTTCAACGGTGAGATAATAAGAAAGCATGACGAATGATAAAGTCAATCTCATAATTTCTAGCTCTTTAAACTACTTGGAGGCTTACAAATTTTTTACATTACTGTACATATAGAGACAATGTCAAGGAGTACTTGATAGGATATGGTACAAAGTATTCTTATCAAATCTGTACAGTACAGTATAGTTTGACCAATGCAGTTAGTCGTTCCTTCTTACCTCATAATTATCATAAATGTCTTGACGGGGATCTACACCCATCATCCCCCAGGTATCATAAGCATCCAAAGGTGTTGACTGGGATTGTACAGAAAGGGGGACACAACACAACCCCCCATCAAGCACAGGTCAGCTTCACAATGCTGTTCATAAAATGGAAAGTCAAATTTGCACATTGATGGATGTAGATAAAAGTTAGAGAAAGAGTATAAGAGTGTGAGATATTCACACACTGTATCCTGATAAGGGCAGAATTGTATTCCTTTACCACTTAAGGTTAGATACAAGGATATATACCGTACAATGTCGTACATTTTATAGTTGAGTGGTGAATAGCTGGAATATTCTCCTGGATTCTGTGGTTAATGCTAAAACAGTGATAGTTTGAATATACAGTAAATGCCTCGACTACAATGACCACAGTACCTAGCCTTAGTAATGGAGTCACGGGCTTAAAGAACTTCTTCAAGGAGTTTTCTGTGATTACATTATACAGATAATTTACCCTAGAACATTTGGAGATTTGCTACAACAATACAATGTGTTGTGTATTTCAGCGTGTTGCAGCACTTCACACGTCAAGTGCTGTGATGAAGGAAGGTGAAGGACCTCAAGCTAAACACTTCCCAGTGATGAGGACACCAATGCTGCCCAAAGACACATTTAAGGGGAAGACTGCCTTCATTACTGGTGGTGGTACTGGTCTAGGCAAAGGGATGGCTACTATGCTTAGCTCTCTTGGTGCCAATGTGGTTATTGCTGCCAGGTATTGCCTATTCTCTCTCTCCCTGATAACATGAGATAATTTTAGTTACCTAAGAAAAATTGAAGAGTATTGTATAACCCTATCATAGCCAGATAGGCCACCAGAGGATTTTTATATACAGTACTGTAATGGCTAACATTATATATTCAGCTGAGAGGGCTGATATACTGTAAGGTTTAACAAAATAAATATATACCGGTATTAACCTAAATCCACCATCTTTGCATTTTTTGTAAGTAGTTTTACTCTACAGTAGCGACTTCTTAACCACTAAAATACTTTGTCAGTTAAAATATTAAATGATCTTTTAATGTAAAAATTTTTCTTAGCTCATCAAGTTTTAACATTTATTCACCTTCTTATTTAAAAACTTCAATATTTTAGACGCTTGCCGATCTTAGAGGAAACTGCCCGCGAGATATTGAGCCAGACTGGGAATGAGGTGTTGCCAGTTCAGATGGATATTCGTGACCCAACCAATGTAGCAGCAGCTCTAGATGCCTGTGAAGCTAAATTTGGCCTCCCCTCCATCGTTATTAATAATGCTGCTGGCAACTTTATATCAGTAAGTTCAGTAATGCCATAAGTTCATTCCAGCCCAACATGGACATGTTCATGTAAATATACTACAATGCAATAATGCAAAATCTAGTAGAAGGTCATATAGGGCATTGTACAAGGAAATGGATAGATATAAGGAAACGGGAACATGGAAGTAAACTAAATCATAACAGAGGAGTGATTCCCTGATATTTAAGTATATGGATCACTGTTTAGAATAAACCCCACTGAACTGTACCTCCTGCATGTCATAAGAGGTGACTGAAAAAAAAGACCTGTTATTGACATTATAAATACTCCTGGAATGTATCATAGCTGGACAGAATGAATGTAAAACACCATTTGAGGAGGACTAGTTATTTACAAAGTTTTTCTACTACTTCTCCAAGTTTTGCTGTGACTTGAAGAAGCTGTAACAATTACCTATTCAATTGTATTCTGATTGTATTTTTGTTTACCATCCAGCCAAGTGAGCGTCTGAGTCCCAATGCTTGGAAGACCATCATAGACATTGTACTGAACGGGACAGCATACGTGACTCTGGAGGCCGGGAAGCGTCTCATCAAGGCCGAGAAAGGTACAGCTTTAGAGAATAAATAAAAAGAACATCGATGGTGTTGATGATGGCCTGATGACTTCCTAGACACTATACAGAGCCATTGTATCGGTAATGTACCATTGTCAATACCACGGATATCATTGCATACCGTGGTAATAGTCATGCATCCTTTCCTAGGAAATTGCTCTTATGAAATGAATAAAAAAGCAATATTGTGTGTCAAAAAATGTAAAGACAATACAGTACAGTAAAGGAGTTGTGTGCTGCCTTCTGTGGAAGTCTCAGCATTACAGTAAAGTATAAAAAACCATTGGAGTTTTGTTTTTATATGAATGTGTCTGGCCAATATAAAAAATTCCCAATACTCAACATTACTACCAAAACATTGCCACAGTCTGAGAAAAGAATAATGTCTCAAGACAGTTTCCACCTGTGACCTGAAGAAATGTAGTTACATTGTCAACAAAGGCTGATTGTATGGTATTTATTTTATGCAATCTATATATTCTGTACTTCAAAACACAATTATTATTGTAATGATGATTGACTTTGTTTTTTCCAGGTGGTACATTCCTGTCCATCACAACACCTTATACACGCAGTGGTACCGGCTTTGTCTCACCCAGTGCCTCAGCCAAAGCTGGTGTGGAAACTCTGACCAGGTAGAAAAGAAATAGCTTCTTAGTAAACTTATTACTCCACTCGGGAATTGATGACCTAGGATTATGTTCCCAAATGGGGTAACATGCTTGGGTTTATTCATATGGCACGGTGTGTTTGAGGAATAATATATATGCTGTATTGTACTGTAATCAGGCTGAATTATGTGTTATGGCAATTTTACTCCTTTTCATAACGTCTTTGGATTCACAGAGAGAAGTACAACTGTACAGACTTACAATTATTTATGTCCCTGTTTCCTTGTTATTTTTCCATTTTCTTGTACGTACCATTTTTGTACCACATGCCCAAAATGGTCTAGTGCTAAATTTTTCACATTATTGTATTGCAAAGACAGAGGCCGAAATATGCATTGAAAGAAAGAAGGAATAACAAAGATAATATACACAGGTCCCTGGCATCAGAATGGGGGAGGTATGGGATGCGCTTCAACTGTATCGCCCCCGGACCCATAGAGACGGAGGGTGCCTTCAGTCGTCTTGACCCAACTGGCAGCTTCAAGAACACTGTATACAAACGCATCCCAGCTGGACGTTTGGGTGAAGTGGAGGAATTGGCCAACCTGGCAGCTTATCTGGTGTCAGATTACTCATCATGGGTATCTGGAGAGGTGAGCTAGATATACTGTGCATTCTATTTTGGTTGTACAGTTGAACTGAATTGAAGAAGAGTAAGACCACTCTAGACCTGGAAGACCCTGTAGGACGGTGATAGAGAGGACTGTTAAACCATTGCGGATGCCTGTCCGGGATGCAACACAGCACCCCATTCTATTAAACACATTATTGAAGACTGCAACGCACACAACCTCACTCGCCAACAACACAACATACGCTCTCTGAGGGCACTGTGGGAAAGCCCGGTTCAGGCCATGACCTTCCTCAGGAGCTCGGGGCTGCTCGGCCAGACAGCTTGAGGAACTTCAACAACAACAACTGTTAAATTCTGTATATCAGCAGAGCTTTCTGCCATCAAGAAAAATAATTCATTTTCTATCAAAGCAAATTAAAATTACATCCGGGGTTTTAGGGTTAAAGTTGTGATCATGAGAGCAACTTATGTTGCCACAAATTTTTTTTTCTCTCATCAGTGAAGTACAGTATACAAACCCGGTGTATCCGATTAGTCACAGTCCCATGAATTATGGGCTAAAAACTTACAATTTAACTAAACATTTACTGAGCTTAATTAAATCATCTAAAATGTGTCTATATCTGCTCAATACCTGTCCAGTATCCAAGGTTTAAATAGGAAAGGAACCAGTGCATTTTTCCCAGGGAAAAATAACACACTGTGAAGATGAAGGTATTATTATGTTGTAGGGTTTTATTGACAATACTTTCTTTTCCATTTTTTAGCATAGTTTTATCATTCATGTTTCAGACTTTGGCTCAGGATGGAGGAGAGTATCGCTTCATGGCAGGAGAGTTCAACCTGCTGAGTCGAGTGACGCCAGACCAATGGGACATGATGGAAAAGTTGATTCGTTCCAGCAATAAAAAGCCCAAAAAGTCTGATGACAAGTAAACTCTTGTCAAATAAGCGCACAGAGTGGTTTTTTCCAACGCACATTTACTTTAATACATGGAATACATTACATACTGTATAGTAATAGTCGTTGAGTATGTTTGAATATTGCCCCATTAAAAACTGACAGTGTGCAGGGTAGATATGGAAACACAATTTATGGAGAACTGTTGACAACCAGATGCAGCTGCAAATTCATTAATGCAGGCAGAATAAAATGCTCAAGAGTGACCTTGCGTACAACTTTGGAATGTAACAGAGGAAGCTACTATACTGTACAGAATTTTAAAGCTAAAAATTACATGGTCCATCCAATTTCCTTTGAGAACCTCTTCCATTTTTATATTTTTACAAACTCCAGAGAAGATAACTGCATTCTATAAGGGTGAAAAAATATATCTCTGTAACACATTTCAGTACAGACAGGAATGTTCCAGTGTCTCGTTTAATTTTGTAGGTTGCTTTTGCTGTAGCTACTCAGGGATGCTCACCTTATCACATGTATTATATTGTTGTGGACATCAATTCTCTACCACATTTTGGAAACTGCTGTATCAAAATAGAGTCAACAAAGGAAAACATTATGGCTCAAATGGTTCAGAATTACAGAATTGGTACAGAACAATTGTCTGCATTTGTACTGTATATCATGAGGGTATATATATTTCTAATCCATACTACTGTATATATCTTTTTTGTATAGTTTTATATTGAAAATGGTTTGCTAAAATATAAAATGCTGTGAATACTGGGTTCCTGTATGTGGAAAAATATATCTTTGTATATCGTTTTAATTTGCATTATATTCCTCACCTGTACGTTATAGTATGAATTACTCTAGTTATTTAATGGACTGGATTTTCTTTGTGCAACTATACCAGAGACTGTACCTACTTTAAGACGAGGCATTTTAAGGTCTCTAGGAAAGGTACAGTCAGATTCTAAAGTCGTCGTCTCCATTACCGCCAGAGGTCACTGTAACCACATGGCTTCATTGTGGGATACAGTTTTCAAAGCAAATTTAATATGATAATGAAAATCTAGTACTATACAGTTCTAGGCCATATAGCCTTTGATATTAAGATAGTCTTCAGTTATTAGTGCATGAGTGAGAAAATAATACTGCAATGTTAAAAGAGATCATTAGTAGGACTTGAATAATATGCAAGACAGTAGCTCACATTCAGAGCAAGCAAGGCATCAACACAATCACCAGTTCAATCCATTATTTATTCAATGGGATTAACAATACATAATATTCCTTAAAATAAACAAAATTGTACTAAAGTTAGACTGCCTTGCATCAGTCTACAGTTTCCGGCCGTAAATCATTTTCTTTATCAGTTTCGACGGCATCTTCTGTTGACGTTTCCTCAATGTTGTCAGCACCACTTCCTTCGACTGCTTCAGTCGTCTCTGATTCCTGAGCTTTTTTGGCCTTTGCTTTTGCTTCTTTCTGCTCCTTTTTACTCTGTTGTGTCTTCTTATGCACTGAAAGGGCAAAAGGATGTGAATGTTTTGCCCCCATCCTAGTTATTGACACATAATACAGCTTGAATTTAATAGATTAATAAGTTAGTATGTAATATGCATCTGAATGGAAAAGCTGGGATGAGTCAAGAGTTCAAGAATTTTGGAGTAACACTGGACAAAGAGAAGTGTGTAAATGAAGGAAATTGGAATAGCCCAAGGGAGGAAAGTGGCAGCAAAATGTTGCACTGATACGTACAGACAGCATAGGGTTTGTCTGTGACAACTTCCACATCACAAGGTATTCCAGGTTAACAGGAATTTAATATTTGCCAATCAGATGGAAAGTAGAATATATTTGAGCTGCAGAGATTCAGTAATACTTTATAAATGAAAATATGGAAAGATTGATGAAGTTGCTGACGGTTCCCATAACTCTCTGAATAATGGGAATCTGCTGTCTAAAATTAAGTACAGTATTGCAGGCCTAAAACTCATCTTACCTTCTAAACTTTCTTGAAGGGGTTCAATGAACTTTTCAAATTCCATTTCCTTAAGTGCATTAAATACATCTTGGGCATTAACAGTCTTCTTTTTATTTTTCTGGGCTAAGTTATTGGCTGATGAGGTGGTGAAGAGGACAAAGACTGATGCAGCTTTGGCAATGGCACTACGAGCTTCCTTAGCAATAGCCACTCCTTCAGGCAATGAGTCTTTAATGATACGGGTAATGACAGCATTGGGAAGGTTGAGATCCTCTGGTCTCTCTGCCATCTTGGTTAATTTGTACTGTATCTGAAAGTAAACAACAATAAATTCCTGTCATTGTATATTAAATGTCTACTGTATTGAGGAAGAAGGTATTATATTGCTTTAAATCAGTAGAAAAATTGTGATAAGTAGTACAAGTGTTATTTACTACTTCAAAGTATAGGCTTTAGTTCATGGAAGTTAAAAGTAGAACTTCTTGATGGTAACTTGGAGGATTACTGATTCCTCCAAACTATCCCAGGAAACAAATTACTTCAGTGTTACTAATAGGGGATCTGGTTCGTGGCAGAGTTTGGTGGAATCAGCAGCCCTTCAATTTACAGTAAAGAGTTTCTCCCCTAAACCCAGGTCTTCTTTAGGTTAAATGAGGTCAGGTAGGCTTGGATAATTCAAGAGCATATCAAATACCATTTTAATATATTCTTTGTATGTCATATAAAATAATGGTCTTGTCTACAGTAATGACATCACATTGACAAGAGAAAATGCAATGACGAGTATACAATACTTCATTCTGAAAAACATTTGCTTTTGCTTTTGTTCACTTTTTTCATCTATAATTCTGGTAATCCTTTTCATTTTCAGCCATAACACAGAGAGGAAAGAGCCTTTAACCTAATCCCAGAGGTTGTGCTTGTCTGTAAGATATGGAAAGTTAATTTGATTCTTAATAATCCTCACACTGATATAAAAAATGATGAAGAAATGAATAGAACAACCAGATAAACTACTGAATTATTCCTCCATCCATTTGTGTTTTTTGTGAGAGAGGATCATCTTGGAATATAAGAATTTGATGTTTTTTTATTGAATTGATTGTCGGAAATGCACATTATTGCAGCGGAAGACTAAACAATGCACTGGTATATGTCAGGTTAAGTCACTTTAAGTTAGGTTAGGTGAGGATAGAAGGAAGCCAAAGTTAGGGCGGAAGGATGCGGTATTTATCTAGACTATTGCAGTTTTGTAGCATTGTTACCAGATCTGGCTAGGTCCCAGTATTTTGCCCGGTCAGGTCCTGGTACTTTTTCACGGTTATCTCCCGGTAGTTTGCCCAGGTTAGGTCCCGGTAGTCTGATGCAGTCTATGTTAGGTTAGGTTAGGTTAGGTCAGGTCAGGTAAGGTCAGACTAATTTCAAAATGCCCCATTTGATTAGGCCTATCTTGGAAATGGGGTATTTCCGAAGAAAATGCCATAGAAGAAAAGTGTCTTGGAATTTTATAAATTAGTGGGTAAAGAAGGTAAAACCATAGTAATACCAACAGGCAATAGAGTAGATATTTACCAAGGATGCCCAGGTCTAGGTTAGGTCAGGTCAGGTTGGTTTGTATGCCTGGAAAGAATTCATTATAAAAAGTATCAAAATACATCATTTCCAACAATCAATTCATGAAAATAAAAACACTAAAATAATTACATTAAAAAATGATCCGATCCCCTAAAAAATAAAAAAAAAAATGGATTGAGCAATGATTCCAGTTTACCAAGAAAATCCTTAAACCACAAGACATACAGAGTTGACAACGAATATTACACCATGCACCTTCAGGGTATTTATTGAAATAATTACCATTTTGTAGCAGTGTTGCCAGACCCTGGTAGGTCCCAGTATTTAGTCCCAGTCATTTCCTGTACTTTACCATGGTTATTTCCCGGTAGATTACCCAGGTTAGGTCCCGGTAGTTTGCCAAGGTTAGGTCCCGGTAGTCTGATGCGGTCCAGGTTAGGTTAGGTAAGGTCAGGCTAATTTCAAAATGCCCCATTTAAATATGTCCTATCTTGGAAATGGGGCATTTGTGGAGGAAATGCCATAGGAGAAAATAGAGTAAATTTACAGAACTGGGTTCACTATATTGTATATTTTAGTATCATTACCCACTATTTGGGACCATTCTAACACACTTTTCATCTATGGTGTTTATCTCGTAGATGCCCCGTTTTACAAACATAATTTGGAAATTAGTCTGACCTAATCTGACATTACCTAACCTAACCTAGACCACAGCAGACTACCGGGACCTAACCTTGGCAAACTACCGGGACCTAACCTGGGCAAACTACCGGGATATAACCGGTGTAAACTATCATAAAGTGACCGTGGCAAATTCCCGGGACCTAGCCGGATGTGGTAACACTGTGCGATCCTAGCCATAAACCCAGTTATTCTGTAATAATACCTAAAATAATCATAGAATGGTCTAAATAAGTGTGGGTAATGAAGGCAGAAAAACCGTACTCAATAACGGTAATTCTTTCAATATTTACCATAAATTTGTAGTTTGGTAATTATTAAACATGAATTATTATTATTTTACCTCCTTTTCCACACAACACAGACTAACACTGACCAATAACTCATAATTACCGGTGTATTTGTGTTCGATATGACGTGTGAGGAACGGATAAATAGTAAATCAAACCTTACTTGATGAAAATAACATGAAAAATTTAAATACCTGGAAAATTGTCAACAAAACACTGGTTCCCGCGCTGTGTGGTCAGTGTTGCCAGTTGGGTCCTTATGAAAATACCTTAAAAAGTGGGGTGAAAATACCTTAGATGGAGCTATATATTACCTTAGATACTCTGAACTATATAGGTGACCATTTGAACATAAATTAATTAAACCCTTGACACATGATATATATCTTATGTGATTTTACTAGTTTTTGAAAGGAATGAAAGGTATGATCCATATGAAAGCATGAATTTTCTCTTACGACGACATACTGGGAAATAACAGGATTCATAAAATTACCTTAGATGGCCATAACTTTACCTTAAATAGCCCAAAATTACGCTAATATGGGGTAATTATTTTAGAAATTAGAGCATTGGTTACCAGATCATTTTAAATTTGGCGGGAAAATAGATAGGCTCATATTCAAGAACATTTTCTCATGGTGTATACGATGGCGTGGTAGCGGTACAATGACTCCGTAGACAAACAACAGAACCATCGTACTGATACCACGGCATCGTATACACCATTAATGTTCTTAAATATGGCCCGTGGTTTTCCGAATAATTGGGTTACTCTTTATGGAAGGTTTTGTGCACAAATATTTATATAATTAATATGAGGATGCATGGGGGCACTTCATATTATTTATGTGTAGTATTATTGTACAACAACCTAACATCCTCTAGCAAAAATTATACCCGAAGAGTGGCCGCAAAATAGCCGATATTCGAATATGCGAGACCTTGCATATAATATTTAGTGACACAGGAGAAGGAGACATAAAGGAAGGATAGCAAGTACAATACAAACAGATGGAAAGGAGGGGCATATAAAGATTAAAATGAGAATGAAGATTGCAGTAATTGGCTCATTGAACATGAAAATATCCCCCCCAATATAACCCATATATTCCAACTGGGTGATAATCCTTCTCTTTCTGGGTCGTATACTTTGACAATAATATATATTAGAGAATATTACCTATAAGAATATTAATTTAATATATTATGCGATTATTGGAAATTACTTTATGTTCCTCTCATCCTAGATCGAAGTCTACAGAAGCCATATCGATACATTATTAAAATCTTTGAATGGTCTTCAGCTCACCCATATAAAATTTCTCTTAGAAATTTCCATGAGTTTTTTTCATAGCCTAGGATGGCTTTTGTTGTAAAGAGACTGCCCTAGGCCAGGAAGACCTGGGAGGAGGAACAAGGAGTCAAATTGATGGAAAGGAGGGACAGTTGAAGTGTACAGGAGTAAAGATAATGGGAATACAGTACCTGTATTGATTTCTCTTTAATCCTCTTTGCCTAAATAATCTTATTTCAAAATTCCCTACTATCATCCTGTAGTACTACTACTATATTTAGTACTACATGTACTACTATTACTACCACCACTACTACTGTGTCCCTTTCTTAAAAAACATATACCTTTTTCATCAATGAATCTGAGTAGCCTACAGCTAGACATAACAATGATGTATGCTATAATGTTATCACTCCCAACCCTGAATTGGATTATACACAGAACCCACAGGCGAGGTTTAAAGAAAAAACAATGAATAATTTTCCAACTATATTATTTACCTTCGACTGAAGGAAATTTACCTGGAGATGGTGGCAGTACCAAGTTCTTGTGAATTGACATCACTCTTTTGTTTCCGAGCAACAATGTAGGAATATAGATGAAGAATAATTATACTGTACAATTCCTAAGGTCCAAATCTTATCTATTATACAATCAAGTGCATTGCTTTGTTGACACTTATTAATACACTATTGTTTATAGCATCTGAGGTACACAGGGGAGGAACTTGACAATTAGCAGTGAGATCATCCTAGCACAAAGTATTAATAATATTATAATTTTGGTACTTATTCATCTGAGTAAAATTATTATGACCTTAGATACATATTTCACATATATTCCAATGTACACCTAAGGTCATTGTGTTCCTTTTATTTCTGTAATAATTTAATTGAAAAATAAACTTACAAAATTAATGTGTAATTGTTACAACATGGAATATGGAGTGATAAAATATGGGAGAGTCAGATAAATTTTGTTCCCGACAGGTCATTTACCATAAGATGCAAACACACACACACACAAAATCATAACACCATATGATCAATGTTAACAAAAAAGATATTACCCTGGAGAAAATGGTAAAAACAGATGTCATTGTATAGTTAATTAAAAATTAAAAGCCACTGATGGGAAATGATGCACCTGAAACCAACTGTATCTGTTATGAGTTCCTACATTTGATATTACAACAACAACAATATCATTACTGAATTACAAATAAGGTGCTTAATTAACTGAAAAAATAAGTTTCTACAAAATACAAAAAATGCTCTATATTGTAACAACTCCTCCTATTCTTATTGGTAAGCTGGAGGGCTATAGATTCTTCCACACTATGAAATGATACAAGGTACCTCAGTATACCAGCATATCTATTTTGGTACTTGTCTGTTTCATGACATAGTTTGGAGGAATCAGTAGCCCTCCACTTTGTCCAAAATTAATTATATCCTTAATTGCACCCAAACTGGCATAAATAGTAGCCAGTTTTCATTAAATTGTGCCTCAGCTGGTATAAACAGCAGCCAGCTTCCGTTAAATACACCTACAGTATTATATAACATAAAATACCCCCTTATACCCTTAGAGAACTTTGTAGCGTCCCTGTGTTTTGACGGGCCCGGCACTGGTCCTTAGTTTGACCAGCTCCTCACGTATCAGCCGGATGATCTCGGCCTTGGCCTTAGACACGGCCAGCTCTGATGTCGACTCGATGGCCAGGAATAACTTGCGCTCGCCTTCCGGTGGATTTTTACCCTGAAATATGTATAAGTTTGTTAATACAGTACTTGTCACTTATTACTTTCCGACTGTCACTAAATGATTTATCATTAACACATACACAGAGGCTTGAAAAAACTCTACAGAATTTCATGTAACACATCAACAATAGCTTATGTATGAATGGCATGACTTGTAACTTAAAATGCCTCCTGTAATGGTGTTTCCATTCTCACATTAAAATTCTAAACAGTTTACTTACAGGAGGACAAAAGGTTCCTCTAACTGTGATTCCTGCTTCAGAATATTCAGAAATTTGAGCCAGGGCTTCCTTGCTGGTAACACGCCACCTAGAACACATAAAAGGGCATGAAACATATATCCAAATCATCATACAATGTTGTGTGAATACATGAGAAAGTCCCACCACCCAATTCCCAGGTGGGTTAACTGGCTTGGGAAGCTGGTATAATATACAGTATGCAGCTTTTAATTTAACATTTTCATATGAACCTCCCAAATTCTTTACAAAATGGAAAAATTTACATAAATCACTCAAAAATAATTAAATTTGACTCTATGCTTCAAATTTATCAAAAATTGTCTCCCTAACCCCCAAATTCTTCCAAACATGAAAAATTGACACTACTGGTATTAGAAAAACCACCATATCTGCCTCAGTGGCCCAGAGTCAAAACAATATAAATAATATAAGTCAATAAAAACTAGAAAGAGAGAATGAGAACCTGGCTTGCTGTGGGAAGTCGTTGATCTCAAGTTCCTCCTCATATTTGTGGTGACTCTCCTCTGTGGCCTCTTCCTCCTCCTCCTGGTCATCACGAGGCTGGTAGTTGAGTTTGTTGTTCAGCTTCTGGGCCATCTGTAACATCACAATTGGTTTATATAGGAACTGTGGCTGCAACAACAACCACAACAATTACATAGGGGGATACTCTTTTGATATAAATAGACGGAATGGATGAAGGAGGGTACAAGAACTACCAGTTATGTGATATCAACATGACAGCAAATTATTCAAATTACCAAAGCAAAATCAAACATTACCTGCTCGGCCACAGTCTTTGCTGATATTGTGGGCTGAATGGCTATTCCTCCTTTAAGAATGAACTCAGCTGCCTGTTGACTGGCTCCCTTAGCTTCCTTGCCAATGTTGTGCTGGAGGTTGATGCGTTGGGCCAACCTCCGTGCCAACTCCAGCTTGTCTGAGGCAGAAGAGCCACCCAGTGGAATGCCCGGTATCCCTTCTGATGCTGTCGTAACCTCGGGTGCCTAAAAGGTTTTGGAAATGAGTTCAGAATCCAAATATCAATTGCATTACAAACTGTACATTATGGTATATATTTACAATGACTATCAAAAAATATTCCTTTCCATTAAGAAGCTTACACTTACACTATATACACATAATTATCAGAATGTTGTTTAAAAATTTTTCCCACTCTCCTTTCCATATGCAGCTCTGATTGGACAACTTAATCTATAAAAACATACACAAATGAATGCCAGATATATTAACATGACTTTGGAAAACCATTCTTCATCTAAGGTTTGACGTTTACAATAAAAAGATGGATGGAAAACTTACCCTTACCTTGATCTCCTTCACCGTCCTCTTGGTGTTGAGCATACTCTCAATCTGTTGGTCAATGTCCTGCTCAATGTCCTCATCATCTGAATCCGCCAGGCCCAAGGCAGCCTTTTCAAACTTCTTCTTCTCCGATGCAAAGTTGGCCTCAGACTCGTCAAACTTGTAGCCCTTGCCGTGGAACCCTCCCCCTGTCTTCACCTTCTTGCCTTCCCCTTCCATTTTCTGCTTGTAGCCATCATAAAATTTCTAGAAAAGAGTACAGAGGTTTGGATAATTTTGTGTACATTACCAATATGTTCTGTTACTTATCTTTTAGATCATATTATGCATTTAGGCACTGTTATCAGAAAGCATACCACACAATATAAATAAATAGTACTGTAATAATAATAACATTCTCCAATCTCCTGCTTCCTCACCTGCAAGTCGGCAGGGACAGGATTATCTGAGAGCTCGAGGGCGCGTATGAGATCACCAGCATAGCGGGGTTGGTCTTGGGTGAGGAAGGTGAATGCCCAACCCTTGTTCCCTGCACGACCCGTTCGCCCGCATCTGTACATAAACACATCACAGGAATGAAAGAACAATTTGGCTACAGCCTCCTGTGTCTGGGCCCTAACTGTAGGATATTGACATTGCAACAGGAAGATAGGAGATAGGGAGGAAGGACAGCAAGCACAAAGGAAAGAAAAAAGAAGGAAAAAAAAGACACCCTTAGAAGAAAAAAAAAAAAATACCTGTGTACATAGTCTTCATAATGATTAGGACAATCAAAGTTAACGACAAGGATGAGCTGCTTGACATCCAGTCCCCTGGCACAGACTGAGGTGGCCACCAGGATGGGTATTCTGCCTGCCTTGAAGTCCAAGATAGTACTGTCTCGGTCTATCTGGTCAACACCACCGTGCAGCACCAACGCACGGTACGAGTGGCTCACCAAATCCTGCAACAAAATAATGACATGTAAATGAGCAGTGCTATAGGTAATCTATACAACAAGGATAAGATTTCTGTCTAAGCTTTTTACCCTGAGATAGCAAAAACAATGCATTGTAAAGGCTGAATAGGTTATGATATACAGAGGTATAATGGAACTGTAATATTCCATAAAAGGCCATGTGAAAGAAAATGCATGGGTTATGTAATGATCATGACTGGCACCTATTTGGCCCTACAACAATTTACACTGATATCATTTGTTTCTTGGCACAGTTTGGAGGAATCAGAAGCCAACTTATTCACCAACAAAAACTTCTGTTCTGCTCTCTGATCATAAAGCCACCAAAATTACTTTAGTTCTTTCATGTTCTCTCACCTTAAAAAGAGAGTCAGCATTCTCTTGTTTGTCAACAAAGACGATGGTCTGACCCTTCTCGTAAAACTGACCCAGGATCTCAAGGAGCTTAAGGAACTTCTGCTCTTCGTCCAACATGACCACCTCCTGAGTCACATCCTTACACACTACAGAACGCCCTCCAACCTGGAATAAGATAAAAGCACAGTGTGAATTATCAGGAGAAAAACTGTGTGATCTATCAATATATATCTTGGTGCAAATTATAAATATTAGACTAGATTTCTCAGTTATGTTATAGCTAAGAAATCCTTCCTACATGTTTGCTTATTATGGTGGAATGAGAGAGGCTGTGCAGGGAAAACACAGACTAATATAGTAGAATGCAGAGAGATTACCTAACACAAAGACATTACTGAAACTCTATCTACTGTTTCTTCAGGTCAAAGAGGCACCAACAAAACACTTATCAATAAAAGCTCTTCCTCACATGGTGTTTCTGACGTTAAACGAAAAGGTACCATACTATTAACTATTACTATAATGTACTTACTATAATTTCAATGGGCTTAGTGAGAATTTTCTTGGCCAAAGCCTCAACCTGTCTTGGGAACGTTGCTGAGAACATCACAGTCTGCCGTGTAGGTTGTACGTTGTCCATTATCCTCATAACCTGGGGACGAAAAATTATACAAGATTTCAAATTACATGTTGTATCCTTGCATAATATCGTTCTTGAGCATCTGGAAACTCACACAATAAAATACACAGGGCAAAATTAAAGAAAAGTATCCTTCTTTCAGCCATATAAGTGACAGGAGTCCAGTATGCTGGTGATAAACTGTTGTTTCACTCATTCAAATGTTGGGAATTAAAATAACCTGTTTAATGGCTATAGGTCCAGTGGGTCCAATAGTAAGTTTGGTCAAGCAAAGATGCTGAGGGCATTTCGGTCGTTTTAATGTTATTTTTGCCATTTTAAGACACCTATGTGATTAATTTAATGGCTTATACTTGCCTGTGGTTCAAAGCCAAGATCAAACATTCGATCAGCTTCATCGAGAACAACATAGGTGACTCGGCGTAGGTTAGTCACCCTCCCACCATTAGCTGCCAGCATGTCAATCATCCGACCTGGGGTGCACACGATGATCTCGGCACCACGTTTCAGTTCCGCTATCTGTTCAGATATTCCTGTACCACCATACACACAGCACACCCTCAGGTTGTTCTTTGCAAACTTTTTACACTCCTTACCTACAAAGAGAACATGATTAGTGATGACGGGGGGAAAGGGAAGCATGAGAAAGTAATGTGCAATAATTAACCAAAGAGAAAATACTTTAGTATACAGTACAGTATATGATTGTTTTCATATAGAAAGAAAGACCAGGATATATTAGATTTATTAGAAAGTGAATCACTACTTATAATGTACATATAAGACACACAAAATAAAATTTTTGGCAACAATAAATCCAACAACAAGTCCAACGCACCAATCTGCATGCATAGTTCACGTGTGGGTGTCATGATGAGGGAAATGGGTCCTTCTGTGTCCTCAAGGGGCGGCTGATCCACCACATGACGAAACATTGGTAGCAGGAACGCCAGTGTCTTTCCTGACCCTGTCTTGGCTATACCAATCACATCTCTACCCTTCATGATCGCTGGTATGGCCTGGCAAGTACATTTAAAATTTCCCATTAACCATTAAAACACGGGTGTTCTGGAGTGTGCCAGCTCTGTATTACGGGCCTTGCTCCCACACTCACACTCACTATATAAATAACACATTTGACGACTGATAGTGTGTAAACCACTCACGCTACATGAATAAATAACACAGGATATTGAAATACAAACCTTTTGCTGTCTTCTGATGTACTTGTAAAGTGAAGACTAAATGGACATCTGTAGGATGGGTAGCCACCTCAGAATGACCGTAACTCAAAATTTACTTTTAAACTCAATTTACATATCTAAGTACATTTTTATACTTTGATTTCATTATAAAACATGTCAGAATTACATTTCTCACCAAAACAATATGAAATATAATGTCACTCTCGTGTTTACGTACAGTCGGCCTCAGGAATTCGTACACAGAGCATCGGTTACAAGTGGTATTTATTTTGCACATAAGGTAGGGATTGTTCTGCTGACTGATTCAAGTACAGTATTAGCCAAATAACATTACTAGAACAGGTTGGTGCTAGGAAATTAATATACTAAATATTCTAGTTGTTACGAACCACTGATGTCACAATAGTGTATGCGAATTCCTGAGGGCGACTGTACATATAGGTAATTACAGGAAAAGCGGAGTGATAAAAATACATCCTCCCTATTCGTTAAGAAGCAAATGAAGATTGCAACTTTGTATCCCACCTGCACTTGGATTGGTGTTGGTTTTTCATAGTTATTTTTCTTTAGTATCTCCAGTGTCCTCTTGCTGACTCCACACTGGGCCCAGGTCTTGATGGGTTTGGGGCAGCCTTGACCTTTCACTTTTATCCCTTCCAGCTCGGATCTGTGGTGTAAACAAGGATATTACAATTACCCAACACATTTAATTTTTCTGCCCACTATTTTCTTCTTTGGTATAGTTTATTTGAGTACTCAGTAGCCATATATACTTAAATATAAATGTGATACATATTTAGTGCTTATAGTGAACATAATAATTACTACATTAGCCCATGAGCACAAAGTCCACACAGGATACAGTAAACCCTTATTATACATGGCTTCCATATACAAGGTTCCAAATATGCACACTGAGGACTTACATTTCACCCTCAGTACTGTATACAGTAGATATACTATATATAGTGGGATAGCATATCAGTTATATACTCTTCTCAGTTCAGCTGTATACTATTCGGTAGGCAACACCATGAAGAAAATACAAAAAATAAAACTGATAAAGATATAAAGTATTGTGTGAATGACTGACCTGTAGGCTTCCACTTCTTCCTTGGTCATATTGGCAATTTCCGGCACCTCTACGTAGAAATCCTTCCTGAAGGGTACGTACTCAATGCTGGTGTGGTCCACTTTACCCAGCTCCTGTCGGTACATTATTTCATCATCTATCTCATTAGTTAAACTCAAATCATCATCATCATCATTAATACCTCGTTTTGCTTTTTCAAATCACTAAGTACATATGGGTGTCAATCATCGACAGAAAGGGCAAATGTTTCGATACACATGGGGATAACTTGCTGTGTGAAAATGTGTGTGCAATTTGTGTAGGTTCTCATGATAATTGTTGCTAAAACTAATACAGTGAGAGAAATGTGTGTTTTGTTACCTTCTTGCCCTTAGAGTTGATGCTTGCCATGGTGTCCTTCAGGTCTTCTCCCTCCTCCTCAGATGAGTACTCGAGGGCGTCCTGGTTCTGTTCCATCAGTTCCCCTTTCTTCTTAGCGTTGACTCTCTTGGCCATACCCACAATGATAACTGGCTTCTTCATGGTCACAACCCCTTCATTTCCTTTTGGGGACTCTGTAGAAAGAACATGATGAATAGACCTGATTTTTTCTAACTAATGCTTAATAATAGTAATCCACAAATCTCAACACCAAAGGAGCTATTTTGCGTCAAGAAGGGTATGATTCAGAAAAGCTTAATTACTTGTGATACTATATCTAATAAATATAAGACAAATAACTTGAACATTTACAGTATATGATTAAAAGTCACAGAATAAGACCCTCTGCTGCTTGATGGTTTGTCTGACATGCATTAGTTTACTACTAAGGCTGAAACCAATTGCAATACTAATATCACTACAGTTCTCTTTTGGAAGTAGTGAACTGAACAGTGGAAGATGAGCACCATGTCCAGAAAGTTGGTGAAAATATCTGGCAAATAATGATTCATTCGACCTCGATATGTAACTGTAGTCAAAGCTTCAGTCTGGTGTATTACGTTTTATCATTTTAGTAATCACTGGACAGAATGTGATACGACTTCTGTCTTTCATTGAACATTACAATGTCTGAATCAAAATGGTGTACTGCAAGTGACTGGTGTGTGTGTGTGTGTCTCCAAGACCAGTAGGGTGACAGGTACAGTACTTACCAACTGTCTTAGTGGGAAAGCTACGCTTTATACCGCCTCTGATGTCCACACGGTTGATTTTTCTGACCTCCTCTTGAATTCCAGACATAAATGCATCTAAGGGATCCACTTCATCTTCCTGTTAACATGAAACACTTGTATTAACTTTTGGATGGTTATGGTACACATTCACTAGTACCATATCAAGGGCTTACTACATTATACCAAGGATGGAAAAACAATGATCGGGTGGTCTTTAATGAGGGACTGATTGTAAAACTGTATGAAGTGGTGGATACAACTATCTATCTATTCACATATTATCAAAGGTCTACCATATCAACACTGACTGGTGATTACAAACAAAAACAACTGCATAAAAGAACATACCAGTAATGACACACACTCACCTCCTCAATCTTTCTGTCCCCTTCCTTGCTTTCACCATCTTCCTCCTCTTCATCATCCTCCAGACTCCAGGCCTTTATTGACACTTTGGGAATGTTGGCCCCCAGCGTTCCCTTTTCGGCTTCCTTCTTGGCCGCCTCCAGTTCCCTCTTCTTCTTCTCGGCTCTCCACTTCTCAATGCGTTCTCTCCGCTTTTGCATCTCTGCTTCGAGGCGCTTCTCAGCCTCTTCCTGGAAAGTTGTCGACAATGTTAATGTATAGAAAGCAGCTAAGACTGAATGAATGAAAGAACAACTTGGTGACAGTCTACTGGGCCCATGCCTTCATACTGCTGGAGGAATGTTACTGAAACTGTAATAGATAGAGAGGAGGGGCCATTTGAGGAACCAACTTTAACAATATACGAGGATGAAGGCCAAATGAATCCCATACTTTGCAATTTGGCTTTCTTCGTGTGTATATACAGTATGCTGTTTATATCATTACAAAGTGAAGTTAAGGTTACAGAATATCAGAAAACTAGCACCAATGTCATCAAAGGTCTATAATCTGTTTTAATGAAGGAACAGTAAATACTACCATATATAATTTATCATGAGAGGGAAGTGAATGCTGTACAAATGTAAAACCAACAAGAACCAGGACCACCATCACTGACCACTATTACCACCAACCCCACCACCACCATCATCTCCACCATTACTACCACCACCATCATCTCCACCATTACTACCACCACCACCATCACTGACCACTATTACCACCATCATCATCACCACTACTACCACCACCTCCTTCATCATCTCCACCACTACTACCCCTACCATCATCATCTCCACCACTACTACCACCACCAACCTTGTCAACCTTGGAGGGATCAAAGTCGAGGCCGGTCTCCTCCTCCTCCTTGGTGGGCTGGACTGGTGGCTGTTCTGTCACTGGCTTGGGAGGGTTCACAAGCAGCTTGATCTTGGGAGGTGAGTGGGTGCGGCTCCTCTTATTCCTCTTCCGTTCCCTCTCCCTCTCCCGTGATCGGCTCCGGCTTCTCTTGCGGTCTCTGTCTCGCGACCTTGACCTCCTCTCCCTCTCTCTCTCCCTGGACCGTGACCTTGTTCTGTCCCTGAGGTGTGATTTAATGTGACCTTATTTCATGTAGTATAAGTACAAGGGTTATATGAGACACTCACAAATAAAGACAAATATCATGTCTAATCATAATGCTGAAGGGTTTGAACTTCATAATCTCGTAAATTTTGAATGGCAAAGATAACTTCAAAGCAGGTGTACAGTATTACTGTAGAGAAGATGTATACTGTTTCACCCAGTTTGGGATTTGATGAGAATCTAAGTTGGGTTGAAATATTGTACACATTTATAGAATAACACTGTACACCTGGTTTGAAGTTACTGTATGTGGGTTTTTTCATGCACCAAAATACGATCAACATTAAATCCAAGAACTACACTGTGTATGGTAGTGTTCAGTACCTGTCCCTTGACCTGGACCGCCTGTCTCGTGACCTGGAACGCCTCCTCTCCCTGCTGCGTGACCTGTGGCGTTCACGGTCACGATCTCTGGAGCGGGATCGTCGTGCTCTTCCGCGGTCTCGCTCCCTGGGGGCCATGGTAATACTGTACCATAACACAACATAGCATCACATTAGCTGTTCCTTAAATAGGTTTATGCTTTATAATCACTCCCTGGGGACATGGTAATATTATGGCATCATATTAGCTGTTCCTTAAGGGGGTGCGGGAATAGGGGGACAGGCTTGGGGGGGGGGGGGGGGTTAGGGGGGTGCAGGAATAGGGGACAGGCTTTCTACCCCCCCCAAGCCTGTCCCCCTATTCCCACACCCTCCAAACCCCCCCCAAGCCTGTCCCCCTATTTCTGCACCCCTCAACCCCCCCCCCCAAGCCTGTCCTCTACTCCCGCACCCCCTTAAATCTGTTACACTTTATATTCACTCCCTGGGTACACAGTAATACAATAACATATCATAGCATCACATTAGCAGTTCCTTAAATCTGTTTCACTTAAAAAATATATATATATATAATTCAATGTACTGGACTTTTCTTTGATTTTGAATATAATTGATTAGGCTCATGCTAGAGAACTAAAATATTTAACACTTCCCATTTAACACCAACCCCATACATCACTTAGCCTGTATGGTAATGAATAACAGAAGCCTAGGAAAACATTTGGTTGGTGGCTGTCAATGAGGGAATGAGTGTGATATAAAGGGGACGGATACACGTACATACAATATTCACTTATTGTGCTATCAGGGATCTACTGTGACAAAATGATACAAACACAAAACTAAAATACGATAACACCTATAAGTACATAATCCTAAATAAAAATATAATAACAACCACACTAACAACACACCTCAGACAACAATAAATTAACATAATAACAACAAGAATAACAGAAATAATGATACCAACAACAAAACCACCACCCGTACTAACCGTGACCTCCTGCGTTCGGGACTGCGTGATCCGCTGCGCGATCTTCGCCTCCTGACAAAATGTTAAGAGATTTATAAATTAAGGTACAATGCAGCAGCTCTCACATCATTAATAGTTACATAATATATTGTTGGTATGGAAGGCCCTCAATATTTGATTAATGAAATTATCACTATCCTTTTAACATAGGCTTAGTAAATTCCTTAACAGGGTGTGGGAATAGGGGGACAGGCATGGGGGGTGCAGGAGTAGGGGAGATGCTTGGGGGGGTTTGGGAGGTGCAGGAGTAGGGGGACAGGCTTGGGGGGGGTCTGGGAATAAGGAACAGGCTTTCTACCCCCTCCAAGCCTGTCCCCCTATTCCCGCACCCCCCCCAAGCCTGTCCCCTACTCCCGCACCCCCCTAATCAGTATGGTAATGAATAACAGAAACCTGGGGAAACATTTGGTGGTCTTCATTGAGGGACCGAGTGTAAAATTATACAATTCCAAATCTTTTTAATACAGCAGTTATGTATGTCACTTATACAATTCCTAATCTTAATGTTGGTGGTTTAATACAGCAGTTATGTATGTCAATTATACAATTCCTAATCTAAATACCGGTAAGTAAATAATGCACGAGATAACACAACAAATTACAGACGCTTCCTCTTATATTGATAATAAATAGATACATAAGACCTATTTCACCTTCCATCTTGTCCATACTGTACTTTATAACTTCCTTTTCCTTACCTACTATCCCTCGACATGATGATCACTATATATCAAAGACTATCATGTGTTTTTTTCCTGGACTATCTTGTAAATTCCTCCTTCCTAACCCAAACGAGATGCTATGGTCCAGCCAGGGTTAATAAAAACGGCTCACATTCTAGATATTAATTTTAACTCTTTTACTTTATTTGTAATGAATTAATCCGTAGTTAGCAAAAAATAATCTATATATATCTAAAGGTATAAAATGGCAAACAAATACTGATAATATAGCTATGTTTAATATATACAGTTTCAAGTGTTTCTATTATACGAGTTATTTTTAGTGAAGTTATGCATCCTGTTGTGAGTTGATACTTGCATTTGTAGAAGAACGCACACGTGCTGTTCATCCTCAAATCCGGATTTATAATATATCGCTTGGAGTCAGGAGGGGCAGGGTGACTCTCTGCCAGGTTCGATTCCACAGTCGTATTTGTTTGTTAGCTTCCCAACCAACCACACTTTTATTAGGCTTCATTATTATCCAAAAGCTGAGTATCTGTATTCACAAAATCTATTAAAACAGTTATATAATGATGATCACTGCATAGTTTACTCACCAAATTCATTAAATAAATTCAGCCATAAGTCATTTACACGACTAATAAGATTCTTTCGTTTGCGTGCTTACCAACCACTACCAACCACTGTAGAATCGACCCTCAGAATATTCCTCCTATTTCATTTGGGTGGCTTCATAAAAATCTCCCATATTCACTTTATCCTTACCCTTAAACTACAAAGCCTAGAACCTTTAATTAATTTGGTTATGACATTGTATTCACCATCAAATTAGGGTGGTATTATTAGAGTTATGATCTGAGGAACTGTTCTCTTCGTAGCTCAATCCCTATTATTTCACAACACGAATTTAGCGACGAATTGCCGATGAGACCAAACCCAGTGGAAGAAGTTATAATTATTATGATAGAGGTATTTATGTGAAAGACGTAATTTTGTTGAGAGGTATTTATGTGAAAGGGGTATTTATGTGGAAGAGGTAACTATGTGGAAAAGGCATTTACAGTATGTGGAAGAGGAAATTATGTGGATAATGTATTTACAACATGGGGAAGATTGATCGATTGATTCAGGGTGGATTGATTGATATTAGGCGCCGCAACAGCGAGGTCATATATTAGCTCCAGAGAAAGGTGATAGAGAGGTGTGACAGCAAGCAGGAAGGAAATAATATGTAAAGAGGGACAGTTGAAGAACTGGAAGGGAGTGGCTGGGGCCGAAGGGGCGCCAAAACCCTTAAAGTATTGCTCTTATCACTGCAGGCAATATCCCACTACGGGGGGCACGGGGAAGAGGTAATTATATGAAAAATACAATAATGTGAAAGAGGTAATTTACGCGTATTTATTAACTCTAGAACACATAAACACAGAGACCTTATAGATGTATATGCTTAATACATAATTTACACTATTTACAACACCATTATAAAGTAAACATTATGAGTGATGCTTAATTAAAAACGGGTACAGATTTCCCCAGTCTTCTTATTAAGTTGTGTGTTGTTGGAGACGAGTTTAGAGGAGGAAGAAGAAGAGATGGTGGAGGTGGTGTTGTTGTATGGCTTGGAGGTGGATGAGTGACGCTGCTTGGAGGAGGTGGTGGTGGTGGTGGTGGAGTAGGTAGGCAAAGTCCACCTCACCCACTTATGTACCAGATGGGGTTTGATGGGTCGGCCTCCACTGCAGCCTGGACACACACACACACACACACACACACAGAAGAAAACAATATTAATGAGATAGCCACAATAAAACAATAAAATATAAACACAACACACCATAGAAATTGACATAAATATAATTATCTAGGCAGTGTCATGTGTGGGGAACCAATCACACACACACACACACACACACCTTTCCTTACCTGTCATAATACTAACGATGATGCCAATGATGAGTGCCACAGTGAAACCCAGAGTGCCAAGGAGAGTGTAGGAGAGTGCCAGCAGCTTCTTGGGATAGTCCAGGTCTGAAGCTCTGAAACACAGGTCAGCATGGAAAAGTTAAATTAGGGACCCTGTGATCGTGTATAAGAGACTTGGTGGTGGCTTCTGATTCCTCCTGACAATGCCATGAAACAATTAAGCTCCTTCAGTGTATAGATGGTGTTTCGTGTCAATGTTTGAAGGATTCATTAACCTCCAATTTTCTAACTACATCACGGGGTCCCTCAAGGGGGTATAGAGTATAGAGTGTTGTATGTTGGTGGTAAATCTAGAACAACTGCATGTTACTTAAATTTACACATACTTAGTTATACACTTGCTTAGATATAGACCTACACTTACTTAGATAAACATTTACTTAACTATACTTATACTTACATATTATATACTTATTTTTTTTTTTTTATTATTAATTTTTTTTTTTTACCTGACAGCTGGAGAGAGGTCAACAGGTGTGATGGTGGTGGTAAGGTTGAGGTGTGTAGTAGGACAGCCTTGGATCGAAGTGGGTAACAGTTCTGGTGTGAGCCCGATGCTAACACTGCCGAAGTAGAACCCGAGAGACAGTACCGTTCCCAGGATCATGGCCACACACGAACCCTTTAATAAGTAAACAATGACACAAGTTTTTATTTTATTAGTGAAAAGATTGAAGAAAGACACGAGTTTTTTTTTTTTTAATTAGTGAACTGATTGAAGAACGATACGAGGAGTTATTATTATTATTTGTTTTAAGTGAACAGCCACACACGATCCTTGGACAATGACATAAGCTTTCCATGAAGCCCTAAAATCCCTCACACATCCCAAATATTATTCCACATGGGCCTAGAAACCTCCCTAAACAACGACATAAGTTTTCCATTTAGACCTAAAATCCCTCCTACATCCCAAATATTCAACCACATGGACCTAAAAACTCCCTAAACAACGACATACATAAGTAGCCCTAAAATCCCTCACACATCCCATAGATAAAACCTCCCCACACACAATCCTAAACTCGTCCCCCTCCCCTACCCTCCTACCTTAGCATTGGTGAAAGGCATAAAGATAGCCATAATGAAGGCAGCCATGAGGGGACCAGCAACGGCAAAGGTGACGGCCACTGCTGCCTGTAGAACGCCACCCATACTACCAGCAATGAAGGCCAAACCCACAGCAACACCACCGTAACCCAGTGCTGGAAGGGAAGGAAAAAGGAGGGTGTTGTCATTATATTATATGGATGTCCCCAGTGAAGGCCAAACCCACAGCAACACCACCGTAACCCAGTGCTGGAAGGGAAGGAAAAAAGAGGGTATCATTATAATTGTATAGGATGTTCCCAATGAAGGACAAACCCACAGCAACACCACCGTAACCCAGTGCTGTAAGGGAAGGAAAAAGGAGGGTGTTATTATTGTATATGGATGTCCCCAGTGAAGGCCAAACCAACAACAACACCACCGTAACCCAGTGCTGGAAAGGAAGGAAAAAGGAGGGTGTTATTATTGTATATGGATGTCCTCAATGAAGGCCAGACCAAAAGCAACACCATCATAACCCAGTGGTGTAAGGGAAGGAAAAAAGAGGGTATTATTACTGTATAATATGAATGTCCCCAATGAAGACAAAGGTGAAGGAGGGTATTATTTAATTATTGAGTATATGGTGTGATATTATTATTAGAGTATACCGGTACCACTGAGATTGGGAAAGGGAGGAGGGTATATTATTGTAGAACCCCACTACCCATACTACCCCAGCAATGAAGGCCAGCAGACAAACAGCAACAACACCATAACCCTGCAGTGCTGTAAGGGAAAGGGTGGAGGAGGGTGTTATTATTGTGTATGGAGTGTATTATGTGATAGCCTATTTTTATTACAACGCACACACACCATAAAATAGCTTTGTGTTCGTTTCCCCCCAACACACACACACACACACCATAAAATAGCTTTGCGTTCGTTTCCCCCCCAACACACACACACACGCACACATTGACTGACCTATGAGTTTGGTAAGGAAGGCTTGTGTGCCCTTGGAGAGAGAGGAGCAGTAATGTGTCTGAGAGAGCCAGTCTTCCCACGTCACCGCCGCCTGCGAGTTGACTCCTGACGAGATGGTGCTGTGGAAAGTACTTAATAATAATAATAATAATAATAATAATAATAATAATAATAATAATAATAATTATAATAATAAATGCTCGGGCAAACATCAAACATTATTTATTGGAACTTATTGACGAGCGATTGTATGCATTTAATTTAATACACTGAGGGAGGATTAATTGTTATTGTGACATACTATACTGTAATATTATTTTTAAACTGTTTACATGGCGCTGCATTTTCTCTCGGTCATTATAAATTGCCTGAGTTGGTAAATAGGTAATGTAGTACAGAATAGCCAGAATCAACAGAAAACAAATATATGTAAAGTTGGTGGGAGGAGTGGTGTCGCCACATCTGCCAAGTTCTGATGTATAATAATATAGTATGGAAATAATTATAAGCTCCAGAGGCTCGTAAACGAAAAACTAGAGAAGTATAGACTACTAATTCGTCACCTAAATATTGAGTGTTTGTATGTTGAAAGTGTTGGTTCGATGATTATCCTTGATATTATCCTTCAAGGTGTGCTGAGTGAGGCAACAAGACTTTTGCCGCCGACTGTAGGACTGAAGTCGTATCTGTCACCACTATAAAACGGGTCATACAGGCATAGGCTTGCAGAGGCATGTCTGACTATGACCTCAAAGGATAATGATCTGCACACACACGATTCTGTGATATTCTGTCAGCCTCGCGTCTCGAGTTCAGTCACCTTCAGTGTTTGAGAAAATCTGTGTAGTGAAGGTGAAGGACCTGAAGGTTTGTGTTATGTGTCTGTTGCCGAGGCCTATTATTTGCAACGAAAATAATGAAAAAAGAAGGAAATATCAACAAAAGATTGGCTAACAAAGAGGAGTATAGGTTGTCTCGTCTGACATTGATATAAAAGAATCGCGATGGGAGAAAGGTGACTGGTTCAACTACTTGACTACACGCTCAGGACAGGCTGGCCTGTGCGTGTATGGACCCCTTAATAAGAGACAGTAAGAGTCCAGTAAGTGTTACAAGTTATTAGACACTCCCAAAAGTCAACACCGAGGCTAAATCTAAAAGTCATAACAGAAGCCAAATCTAAAAGTCAAAACAAAGGCTATCTCTAAAACTAAAAACAGAAGCTATATAAAAAAATCCCTCACAGTTCACCCACCCACCATCCAAACAAATGTATCCTCCCCACCTGAGTGCCCCTGAGAAGAGACAGGCCACGAAGAGTCCAGCGATGCCTGGAGTACCACTGAGGCGATCCATGACGTAGAAAGGTAGAATCTGGTCCTTGGAATCGATCAGACCAGCTGCCAGGGGGTCACAGTCCACATAGGTAGCAAATAGAACCAGACCTATAAGTAAAGTGGGAGAACTAATGTGAGATGAGGCTATCTAATTATTTATATATTGTTCATCTATACATCTATACAGTAATCTCTCCATATCCACTGTTGTTAGGGATGTGTTTGTAATGAATCCGTGTACAATAAGCCTTCATTATACTCTGTTGATATAGTTCACTGTTGTTATGGATGTGTATTTTACCGTTTGTAATGAATCCGTGTACAGTAAAAATTCATTATACCACTGTTGATAATATTATAGTTCACTGTTGATATGGATGTGTATTATATCGTTTGTAATGAATCCATGTACACTCGCGGTCAGAAATTGTGTCCTGATCCCTTGGCACGATGAATCGCAACTAGCCAAGCTTTGATGATTCGAACAAATGTGTGTTGTAGGGAGACGCACAGTTATTCAAACCTTATAAAAAAAATTTATATAAAACAAAATTTATATAAAAAAAAAATTATATAAAAAAAAATTTATATAAAAAAAAATTATATATAAAAAAAAATTTATATAAAAAAAAATTTATATAAAAAAAATTTTATATAAAAAAAAATTTATATAAAAAAAATTTTATATAAAAAATTTTTTATATAAAAAAAATTTTATATAAAAAAATTTTTATATAAAAAAATTTTATATAAAAAAAATTTTATATAAAAAATTTTTTATATAAAATTTTTTTTATATAAAAAAAAATCTTTTATAAAAAAAATTTTATATAAAAAAATTTTTATATAAAAAAATTTTTATATAAAAAAAATTTTATATAAAAAAAATTTTATATAAAAAAAATTTTATATAAATTTTTTTTATATAAAACAAATTTTATATAAAAAAAAATTTATAAAAAAAATTTTATATAAAAATTTTTATATAAAAAAATTTTTATATAAAAAAAATTTTATATAAAAAAAATTTTATATAAAAAAAATTTTTATATAAAAAAATTTTATATAAAAAAAATTTATATAAAAAAAAATTTATATAAACAAAATTTTATATAAAAAAATTTTATATAAAAAAAAATTTTATATAAAAAAAAATTTATATAAAAAATTTTATATAAAAAAATTTTATATAAAATTTTTTTTATCTAAAAAAATTATTATATAAAAAAAAATTTATATACAAAAATTTTATATAAAAAAATTTATATATAAAAAAAAATTTATATAAAAATATTTTTATATAAAAAAAATTTTATATATAAAAAATTTTATATAAAAAAAATTTTATATAAAAAAAATTTTATATAAAAAAAATTTTATATAAAAAAAAATTTATATAAAAAAAATTTATATAAAAAAAAATTTTATATAAAAAAAATTTTATATAAAAAAAATTTTATATAAAAAAAAATTTATATAAAAAAATTTTATATAAAAATTTTTTTATATAAAAAAATTATTATATAAAAAAAAATTTATATAAAAAAAATTTTATATAAAAAAATTTTTATATAAAAAAAAATTTATATATAAAAAATTTTATATAAAAAAAATTTTATATAAAAAAAATTTTATATAACAAAAATTTTATATAAAAACAATTTTATATAAAAAAAATTTTATATAAAAAAATTTTATATAAAAAAATTTTTATATAAAAAAAATTTTATATAAAAAAAATTTTTATATAAAAAAAATTTTATATAAAAAATTTTTTATATAAAAAAATTTTTATGTATAAAAAATTTTATATAAAAAAAATTTTATTTAAAAAAAAATTTATATAAAAAAAAATTTATATGAAAAAAAATTTATATAAAAAAAATTTTATATAAAAAAATTTTTATATAAAAAAAATTTTATATAAAAAAATTTATATAAAAAAAATTTATATAAAAAAAAATTTATATAAAAAAAAATTATATAAAAAAAAATTTATATAAAAAAAAATTTATATAAAAAAATTTATATAAAAAAAAATTTATATAAAAAAAAGTTTATATAAATTTTTTTTTTATAGTAACAATAATAACCGAATTAATGCCAGTCTGATACAATTAGTCCAGTTACAGAAGGGAGAGAAATGGGCCTCACACAGAACAATTAAATTTGAGAAATGCTGGAAGAATGACATTGAGCACCGGCTTTTCTCGCTATATATACTCTTTGAGAAACCTACGTCAAAACCACAACACTCAAGGATTGGCTATCTTGTAAACTTGTAATGATCCTTGATTGGTACAGACGGCCCAATATGTTAAAGAGGGAATCTGGACCTTCATAACACACTGTACACTCAAAAACCGACCAGGTCTTGGTCTCTCCTCGCATCCTTTTCGGGGTCGAACCAGGCAACGAGCAGTTGTGGTGTGATGTAGGTCTTCCAGTCCAGTAACATATAAAAAAAAAAAATTATATAAAAAAAATTATTTATATAATAAATTTTTTTTATATAAACAAAATTTTTGTCCTGATCCCTTGGCACGATGAATTGCAACCAGCCAAGCTTTGATGATTTGAACAAATGTGTGTTATAGGGAGACGCACAGTTGTTGTTCAAAGCTAGGCTGTTTGCGATTCATCTTGCCAGGAGATCGGGACACAATTTCTGACCGCGAGTGTACAGTAAAAACTCATTATACCACTGTTGATAATATTATAGTTCACTGTTGTTATGGATGTGTATTATATCGTTCGTAATGAATCCGTGTATATACAGTAAAAACTCAATATCCACCACTGGGTTTATGGGTGTGTAATGTACAGTCACGAGCACTAATAAGTATATACAGCTTTGGTTGAAGCTTTGAACAGTCCACCAATTCACCAACGAACGTATTCCAATGGAGATCTTATTATGGTGCATTTACATACTGTCTCTTTATATGTATTCGAAGCACACCTGCTGGATACTTATTAGTGCTCGTGACTGTACATACTAAGAGAGTTTATTGCACACACATTCCTTAATTACACACAGGGCAACACAAAACTTTAACACCAGTGGAAAACAAGGCATTATTACACTGAGGATTTTTTTTTTTTTTTTGAGGGAGAAAAGAAGTGTGTGTGTGTGTGTGTGTGTGTGTGTGTGTGTGTGTGTGTATATGTGTGTAGGACGAGGGAAAAGGTGACAGAGTGTGTGTGTGTGTGTGTGTGTGTGTGTGTGTGTGTGTGTGTGTGTGTGTGTGTGTGTAGGACGAGGGAGAAGGTGACAGAGAAATGGGACAGCAACAAAAAATGAAGGAACTAGAAAGAAAGGAGGGACAGTTGGTTGGAAGAATTGAATGGGAGTCCCTGCCTTAATTAACCTTTCTTAACATACCCTGACCTTTCTTGACCTATACCCAGACCAGCTCTATCCTTTCTTGACCTGCCCTGATCTGTCCTAACACTCTTTGACCTATCCTGACCTTTCTTGACCTACCCAGACTAGTTCTAACTTGTCTTGACCTTCCTAAACCTTTCTTGACCTACCCTGACCTTTCATACCCTGCCACATAACCTTTCTTGACCTACCCCGACCTTTTATAACCTACCCTGACCTTTCTTGACCTACCCTGACCTTTCTTGACCTACCCTGACCTTTCATACCATGCCACCTGACCTTTCTTGACCTACCCTGACCTTTCTTGACCTATACTGACCTTTCTTGACCTATACTGACCTTTTATACCCTACCCTGACCTTTTATAACCTACCCTAACCTTTTATAACCTACCCTGACCTTTTATAACCTACCCTGACCTTTCTTGACCTACCCTGACTTTTTATACCCTGTCACCTGCCTTTCTTGACCTACCCTGACCTTTCATACCCTGCCACCTGACCTTTTATAACCTACCCTGACCTTTTATAACCTACCCTGACCTTTTATAACCTACACTGACCTTTTATAACCTACCCTAACCTCTTATAACCTACCCTGACCTCTTATAACCTACCCTGACCTTTTATAACCTACCCTGACCTTTCTTGACCTCCCCTGACCTGCTTCTCACCTACGAGCAGCATAAGGATGGACAGCAGGATGTAGTATGGCACGAGCAGAAACACAGACCTGAAGAAAACAACACATTAACTTAAGGGAGTAATTCACTTTTGTTACATTGGAGTGCCTTGATTCCTCTAAAGTATGCCAGGAAACAACAGGACCAGAAGAGCAAAAATAATGGTGTTCTGTTGTTGCTTGGAATAGTTTGGAGGATTCAGCAGTTGCTCCAGATTGACCAACACTGTTCTTCCATCTTAATTAATGGTGTTCTGTTGTTGCTTGGAATAGTTTTGAGGATTCAGTTGCTCCAGATTTACCAACACAAAATTTCCACCTTAACAATATTATAGGTGCGGTTTGATCATACGACCCCCCCCTCTCCTCTGGAATCGAACCCCTCCTCCCCCCTTATCTCTCTCTCTCTCTCTCTCTCTCTCTCTCTCTCTCTCTCTCTCTCTCTCTCTCTCTCTCTCTCTCTTTCTCTCTCTCTCTCTCTCTCTCTCTCTCTCTCTCTCTCTCTCTCTCTCTCTCTCTCTCTCTCTCTCTCACACACACACACACACACACACGTAGACTTACATGTATGCGTGTCTGAGGTTCTTCATGCTGGAGTATCTTTGGAATGCTGTCTGAGAACACGTGTAGGTAGACAGTAAGTTGAGTAGACCAGCCCAGCCCAGGCCCCAAACAGTATGACGCTCAAACACACTCACCTCCCAGCTGATCAATGTAAATAAACAAATGTCACGTGGTTAGGTAGACTCACGTGGGTAGACTCGTGTAAATAAACAGATGTCACGTGGTTAGGTAGACTCGTGTAAACAAACAACAAATGTAAACAAATGTCATGTGGTTAGGTAGACTCGTGTAAACAAACAAATGTCACGTGGTTAGGTAGACTCGTGTAAACAAACAAATGTCACGTGGTTAGGTAGACTCACGTGGGTAGACTTGTGTATATAAACAAATGTCACGTGGTTAAACAGGTTCAAACATGTTCACCTGTCAGCTGATCAGTGTAAACATATCTAAAGTCACTCGTACAGTATTATTTCTAAAAAAAACATATAAATAAATAATAAATATAATATAAAATGTCAATGAATAATAATAATGTCTCCGTTGAATAAATATAATATAAAATGTTCAATGAATAATAATAATAATGTCTCCGTTGAATAAATAAAATATAAAATGTCAATGAATAATAATGTCTCCGTTGAATAAATATAATATAAAATGTTAATGAATAATAATGTTTCCGTTCAATAAATAAAATATAAAATGTTCAATAAATAATAATAATCTCTGCGTTGAAAAAAATAAATGTGTTTGACTTACTTGAGAATCTGAGGTCCAGCCCTGTTGTGTTGTACTGCTATGTCCCAAACTCTCCCCATACCACCCACCTCAATGACCCCCTTCACCAGCACACCCACGATACCTCCCAACAACACCATGAACTGTAAGGCGTCCGTCCACACCACTGCCTTCATCCCTCCCTGTGTGTGTGTGTGGTAATGAAAGAAGTGGTTAGTGAAAGGCGGGGAAGTTTGGAGTTTAACATAACATAACATAACACACCCACATTATATATATCACATGATGAAGATGTAAACAAACTCTCTCTCTCTCTCTCTCTCTCTCTCTCTCTCTCTCTCTCTCTCTCTCTCTCTCTCTCTCTCTCTCTCTCCACAAACAGGACGCATAATATATATTTGACCATTAGGCTACTCACAAAGGCCGTGTAGACAGAGGCAATGGATCCGACAGAGACGATAGAGAGCCAGATAGGGAAGGTAGTAACGGCAGCGAGGGCGAGGGCAGGAGCATAGATGACAACAGCCTGGTTAAGTAGGATCTGTATAATGAAGAGAGCACTTGCCACACGCCTCGCTGCTAGGGAATCATATCTCATCTCCAGGTACTGTAACAAACAAGAAAAATGGTCGTCTTTGTAAAGGCTAAACTCCTGAAACAACATCGTATCGCATCACTGTAAAGAGTGCCATTGAAAAGATATTATACTCAATGAAAATTAAAGAGGAGGAAGGAAGCCCGCGTAAGGTATGACAGACCCCTGGAATACGAGGGAGAAGGAGAGAGAGGAGGGATAGAAAAAACTAAGGAAGTTTAAGGGAAGGAGAGACAGTTGATGAATTGAAGGGGAAAAAAAAATATTGCCTACTAATTTAATATATATATATATATATATATATATATATATATATATATATATATATATATATATATATATATATATATATATATATATATATATATATATATATATATATATATATATATATATATATATATATATATATAAATCAACTAAACCTTGCGACAGCTTGAGGAACTTCAACACCAACAACAAATAAACCTTGCAGTCACTCAACTGGCACTGACTCAACTTGACCTCATCTGTACACTGTATGACCTGCTGACCTGGTTGATGGAGACGATGTTGAGTTCGTAGTAGAATGGCACAAAGACGTATGCAATGATGGGCACACCAATGAGACCCACGTTGCCACATGTGTATTGGATGCTGTGGTAATACGCCTCAGCTGGAGTACCTACAGTTGGTGAAACGTTGCTATATAACAAAACATAACACAAAACGTTGACAGAAAACAAAACATGGTGAAACGTTGACAGAAAACAAAACATGGCACAACAAAACCTTGACGTAAGGAAAGCATTGAGAAAAACACAAAACGTTGACTTAAAACACTGAGAAAGCACACACACACACAAAGAAAAAAAAACACATTAACATAAAACATTGAGAAAACAAAAAAGCGTTGACCTAACACATTGAAAAAACAAAAAAAGTCAACATAAACACTTTTACAAAATACACCTTAACTAAGAAACACAGAAACAAAAAAAAAAATCTCCACATCTATTCTTTTATAATTATTGATGGATTGGTTGATATTCGGCTCTGCAACAGCGAGATCATTATGTACAGCCACAATCAAATATCCACCAACACTTTTCCTCCATCGTAGTAAATATCTTGGTAATAAAGAACAACACAGAAATTATTTTGCAGTACCTCATGATAATAATTAAGGGGGTTGAGTTGACGTAAGTAAGGTGTTGTATGATTATATTTTGATATGATACTGATTATACTTGAACGATGGAAGGAAAGTGTTAGTTGTTATTTGATTGTTATTTAACCATGCACTTCTCTTTTCTTTTATAAATATTTACCAACCTTGTATAGCGATGGCCGAGATGTAAGTAACTACGAGAGACATGGAGACGGGGAAACAAGTGAGGCTCCTATTGCCCACCAGGAACTCCTCATTGGCCTTGTGTCTGCTGCGGACGGCGAAGTACAAGCCCACTAGGAGAGACAAGAGCAGCATCACGCTAAACACAGCATAGTCCAGCGGGGAGAAGGTCATACGGGCCGCTACTTCCTCCGACATTGTGAAAGAAAAGTGCTCTGTTGGAAAAGAAGAAAATATTATTGAGTTGCTACTGAACACAACAACAACGACAACAACAAAACAACAACAACAACAATACTACTACAACTACAACAACAACAACAACTGCTACTACTACTACTACTACTACTACTACTACTACAACAACAACAACAACAGCAACAACTACTACTACTACTACTACTACCACTACCACTACAACTACTACTACTACTACAACAACCACTACCACTACAACTACTACTACTACTACAACAACAACAACAACAACAACAACAACAACAACAACAACAACAACAACAACAACTACTACTACTACTACTACTACTACCATAACAACAACACTAAATAATGTTAAAACGTTACTCGGTTATGTTACAAAGATGATGGCGGTGAGTGTAAGGTGATAATTATTATGGTGAGCTGCATGCATGGTTGACCTCTTCTCCAAGCTTTCTGGGTCATTGCACAGCCATACTGAGTCATTGCACAGTCAAGTAAGTGTATGTCAACTCTCTGGTAGGTTAGTGAACGTTGAAAATTATGTACAGTCGTGGTCTTCAATAATTATGTATCAATTGCCTCTCTGGTATATTAGTGAACAGTAAAAATGATGTACAATCGTGGTGTTAATTTGTGCATGTGTTGTTCTCTCCTATTTCTTTCACTTATATGTATGTCACCAGCCAAATTTGTCTTGCGTAATCTTGTGAATGAAGGTGAATCGTTTTAATGAATTTTTGGATCAATATTACACACATACATACACACACACACACATGAGTATATACACACACAGAACATTAGATTAACTTACCCTACAACAAAAACCCTCACACACACACACGCACACACACACACACACACAGTATACACACACTGTATATATACACACAGAACAAGAAGTTAACTTACCCTGCAACACACACACACACACACAGTATACACACACACACATAACACAAAATTAACTTACCCTACAACAAAAGCCCACATACCTACAGACACACACACACAGTATACACACACACAGAACACAAAGTTAACTTACCCTACAACAAAAGCCCACATACACACGTACACACACACACCACACCTACACACACACAGAACACAAACTTAACTTACCCTACAAGAAAAGCCCACACACCTACACACACACAGTCACTTGGCAAATACTAAAGAGTAAAGACCCCGGGAACTATGAACCTCTGAGAAGTGATAGTTGCTGGACTAGTCTATACACACACACACACACACACACATGCAGCACAACACCCGAGATGAAGGTTGTCCCATGCTGTCAAGGACTCTAAGTGTACAGTAGGAGGTCATAACTTGTGAAACGAGGAGGTGGTGGTGTTGGTGGTGTTGGTGATGGTGTTGGTGATGGTGGTGTTGGTGGTGTTGGTGGTGGTGTTGGTGTTGCTGGTGGTGGTGATGGTGGTGATGGTGTTGGTGTTGGTGGTGGTGTTGGTGGTGGTGTAGGTGATGGTGGTGATGGTGATGGTGTTGTTGTTGGTGGTGGTGGTGGTGATGGTGATGGTGGTGTTGGTGTTGGTGTTGGTGGTGGTGTAGGTGATGGTGATGGTGATGGTGGTGTTGGTGGTGGTGTTGGTGGTGTTGGTGGATTATTTATCTTTCCTTGTGCTGTTAAGGGGGTGCGGGAGTAGGGGACAGACTTGGGGGGGGTTTAGGGGGGTGCGGGAATAGGGTGACAGGCTTGGGGTGGGTAGAAAGCCTGTCCTCCCCTATTCCCGCACCCCCCAAACCACCCCATCCTCCCAAGCCTGTCCCCCTACTCCTGCACCCCCCTAAACCCCCCCCCCAAGCCTGTCCCCCTATTCCAACACTCCCTTAAGGAACCCTGTGATGTAGTCAGAAAATTGAAGGTTAGCGAGTCCTTCAAAAATTACCACCACGAAACACCCCCTTCCCTATACAGAAAAAAGCTTGGTTTGTGGCATAGTCAGAAGGAATCAAAAGCCACCAACCAAGTCTCATACGCGATCACATGCAGCAGGGTCCTTAAACTGTCCTTCCATTCTTTCCATTTCCTTCGTATATACTAGCATGTTGTCCCATCTCTCTGTCATGTTCTATCCTCGTCCTATACACTACAGGCTCTTCCAGGTCTTGTTTCATCTTCTATCAGTCTTTATCCCACATTCATATCCTTATTACATCTTTTATCAATCTTTATCCTCATTCATATCCTTACATATTTTATCAATCTTTATCCCACATTCATATCTTTACATCTTTTATCAATCTTTATCCCACATTCATATCTTTACATCTTTTATCAATCTTTATCCCACATTCATATCTTTACATCTTTTATCAATCTTTATCCCACATTCATATCTTTACATCTTTTATCAATCTTTATCCCTCCTTTTATATCTTTACGACCACCCAGCTCATCAAATAGTTTACTTAGAAGGGAATCTGTGTATTATCGATAGGATTAATAATTATAAATAGATAGATAGATAGATACATAAATAGACGTACATAAATAGCAATCCATCTTCCCTCCTCCCCTTCCCCTTCTCCATTCAACCACCTCGTCCTCCTCCTCCCCCTTCCCTTTCTCCCCCTTCCCCCTCTCCATCCATCCAACCTCCTCGTCTTCCTCCTCCTCCCCCTTCCCTTTCTCCCCCTTCCCCCTCTCCATCCATCCAACCAACCACCTCGTCCTCCTCCTCCTACTCCTCCTCCTCCCATCCAATCACCTCGTTCTTCTCCTTCACCTCCCATCCAACCCAGCAGTACACATGCAGGCCTTCAAGTAACCCAGTCCCGTTTGTTATCTCTGACTACTTACTCATCCTTCTCCTCACTCCTGTATGCACCTTTTATAAGCCTGCTGCATCCCCTATAGTTGAAATTATTATCGTGTTCACTTGTTTTCTCTTCACGAATTTTGTTGTGTGGTACCTTTATCGTGCGTGTTGAAATTTGCATCGTGTTCGCTTGTTTTCTCTTCAACGTTGTGTGGTATACCGTGCATGTTGTGTTTGTGGTGATGTGTTGTGGAGAATACAAGAAGATCTATACGAATAAACAGATCAGAACCAACTAGTGTTATTGTAGTGTCGTGTTTCTATTCTTCCATACAAATTAGTATCGTGTTCGCTTGTTTTCTCTTCACGTTGTGTGATATATACCGTGCATGTTGTGTTTGTGGTGATGTGTTGTGGAGATTACAAGAAGATCTATACTGTACGAATAAACAGATCAGAACCAGCTAGTGTTATTGTAGTGTCGTGTTCGCTCCTTCCATATAAATGTGCATTATTATTATGGTTGGTGTCGTGTGTTTGTTTGTTGTGATGTGTTGTGGGGCGTGAAAAAAGATAATATGCTCCAGGAACAGAAAAGAAACAACTACTTATTTTTAGGGGAAGTGCGAAATTTACAAGACCATCTTATGATGTATGTACTTCATATCTTTATTTATTAACTTCGCGAAAAAATTTACCACAGTTTCCCTTATTGGAATTATTGGCTTGTTGGGTATAAGTAATTGGACCGTTTGAAAACTGTATGAATATTTTATTTCCTCTCTGTTTTTTATTGCTACGGATGGTTCAATATATATGAGCTGAGATGATGAATTGGGAGAGAATGAATGTCGATGTGAGTTCAGTTCTGTTTGGACATCAACCAGTCGAGTACCTGTGGTTGTATAAGTCACTTCAAGTTCCTTCGCTTATCCCTCGTTCTTGATTAATGTCAATTATGTCAGAGCTCTCAGTTGACGAGCTCTTTTCTAAATATCCTCGTGTCTTATCTCGGGAACCTTATACATTCCTGGGTGATTGACTATTGGTGATATACTCTAGGAATTCTCTCGTGCTTCATTACTTCACCTCGGGAGACTTAAGTACAGTACCTGCATGGTTCACAGCTAAGTGTCTTTATAAGTGTTTCACTGGCTTTGTTCTCCTTAACGTTCAGCATAGGCTATTTCTTTTGGTACAGCTATGGATGAAAGTCTATGAACATGGGGTGGTGCAAAGCTACAGCCGACTCTGGGTAGGGAGTTGGAACAAGATAAGTAAACACACTCACACACACACAACAACAAAGTAAATACACACACACACACACACAACAAAGTAATCACACACACACACACACACACACACACACACACACACACACACACACACAACAACAAAGGAAACACACACACACACACAACAACAAAGGAAACACACACACACACAAAACAAAGTAAACACACACACACACACACAACAAAGTAAACACACACACACACACACACAACAAAGTAAACACACACACACACACACAACAACAAAGTAAACACACACACACAACAAAGTAAACACACACACACACACACACACACAACAAAGTAAACACACACACACACACACACACACACACACACAACAAAGTAAACACACACACACACACACACACAACAAAGTAAACACACACACATACACACACACAACAAAGTAAACACACACACACACACACACACACACACAACAAAGTAAACACACACACACACACACACACAACAAAGTAAACACACACACACAACAACAAAGTAAATACACACACACACACAACAAAGTAAAAACACACACACACACACAACAATAAAGTAAACACACACACACACACACAACAACAAAGTAAAAACACACACACACACACAACAAAGTAAACACACACACACACACACAACAATAAAGTAAACACACACACACACACACAACAACAAAGTAAACACACACACACACAACAAAGTAAACACACACACACACACACACACACACACACAACAAAGTAAACACACACACACACACACAACAACAAACTAAGTACACACACACACACACAACAAAGTAAACACACACACACACACACACACACACACACACACAACAAAGTAAACACACACACACACACACACACACACAACAAAGTAAACACACACACACACACACACACACACACACACACAACAATAAAGTAAACACACACACACAACAACAAAGTAAATACACACACACACACACACAATAAAGTAAACACACACACACACACACACAACAACAAAGTAAGCACATACACACACACACACACACAACAACAACAAAACAAACCACCTCCTTTGACCTATACTCTGCCTTCCACTACTAGTTCATTGTTAGGTCACTTTTACTTTCACTGTTCCCGACCCCTTAACCTTCACTGATGCTTGTACAGTCTCCTCCACTCCCGCTTTCACCAGTTCAGCGTTGCCATCGTATACACCAGGCATCGTGTGAGTTACCAGCTTCGACTCTCACATCCGAAACACCTGCGAGTAATAGTAAGGGTTGATGGCAGGTATTTCGGATGCGAGAGTCGGAACTGGTAGCTCACACGATGCTGGGTGTATACGATGCTGGGTGTATACGATGGCAACGCTGAACTCCATGGTGAAAGCGGGAGTGGAGGAGATTGTACAGTACCTCCCAAAAGTATTGTTAGAATAAGGTGCTGTACAGTCGGCGGCAAAAGTCCTGTCGCCTCACTAGCTTCACCGAGGCACGCAATATTCATAGACTCGAGGTTATTAGGTGTAGAAAACATGTGTATTTCTCGAGTCCATGAACACTGTGAGTCTCGGTGAAGCAGGTGAGGTGACAGGACTTCTGCCGCCGACTGTACAATCTGCCACACCAGACGATGTTATTTGACACTTGTTGCAGCATGAGGTGGCAATAAGTTCTGTTCATTCTGCCATCATTCGTAGCTCGCAGTATAAGATGGTCCGAAATTTTTGTCACCCCTACAAATGTCTCGTCTAATTGCAAGGGTATGGTGGTAGGGGGTGACAATTAAGGGGGTGCGGGAATAGGGGAACAGGCCTGGGGGGGAGGGGGCTTAGGGGGATCGGGGTTTTTTTGGGGGGTGCGGGAGTACGGGGGACAGGCTTGGTGGGGGGGACTGGGGGGGTGCGGGAATAGGGGGACAGGCCTGGGGGGAAGGGGGCTTAGGGGGGTCGGGGTTTTTTTGGGGGGTGCGGGAGTAGGGGGGACAGGCTTGGGGGGGGACTGGGGGGGGTGCGGGAATAGGGGGGACAGGCTTGGGGTGGGTAGAAAGCCTGTAACCTATTCCTGCACCCCCCTAAACCCCAAGCCTGTCCCCCTACTCCCGCACCCCCTTAATTAAAACTTTCGGACCACCCTTTACATTGGAGCTTCTTGATTACTCCAAAGTATGTCAGGAAACAGGACAAAAAAATAATGGTGGCCTGTTGTTGCTTGGAATAGTTAGGGGGAATCAGAGTTGCTCCAGATTTACCAACACAAAAAAAAAAAAAATGTCCCTCTTAACTTTCTCTGACGTTTAATAAGTGGGTAATATTTACTTTTGATACATTGGAACACGACCAGATGAACAAAGATGATAATTATAACGATGGCCTGTTGTTGTTGTTGTTGTTGTTGTTGTTGTTGTTGTTGCATGGAATAGTTTGGAGGAATCAGTTGCTCCAGTTTTACCATCAACACTGTACTGCCTCCTCAAATATGGTGTCGAAAAAGTAGGAGGAAAAATAATAATTCCTCCAAATTTTTTTTATAATATGAATTAATCCCTTACTGTACTTTATTAATTAATTATTTATTTATTTATTCATTTATTTATTTATCTATTTAGTTGCTCCAAAAAAATGTTATAATATGAATTCCTTACTATACTTTATTATTTATTTATTTATCTATTTATTTATTTATCTATTTAGTTGCTCCAAAAAAATGTTATAATATGAATTTCTTACTATACTTTATTATTTATTTATCTATTTATTTATTTATCTATTTATTTATTTATCTATTTAGTTGCTCCAAAAAAAATTTATAATATGAATCCCTTACTATACTTTATTATTTATTTATTTATTTGTTATTGGGTGGAGAAATTAAGAAGATAATTTTAGTGTAGGCCAAAATTACTATGATGGACCGTATGCAAGAATATCCGTAGTGTTGGTGGTACGATGACTGTGTATGGTGCATGGTGTCGTGTGTCTCAGTGTGGAGTCATCGTATCGGTACCACCCCATCGTCTAAACTAGTGATCTTCAACCTTTTCTTATGTCGTCCACCCCTGGCCCTAGTGGTGATTAGGTAGAAGCTGTCCATCCCTCATCACCCACCTCCCCCCCAAAAAAAGTCTCTTAAAAAATCTCACATTTTAACATTTAAAAATCTAACTTTCTTATCTCAGTTTCTACGACGAGATCCGAAAGTTTTGCTGCTTTGGGTTTGAACAGACTAACAGCTGACCTGTCCGAGTAGAGAGGTTTTGGGAGATTGCAGGCCATCTTTTACCATTCTGTCTTATACCAATTATAATCATATTCTCTTGTATAATTTATACAGACACGTGCAGATCAGAATCTTGTCCACCCACTTGTCCACCCCTCACTTAATCTCGTCCACCCAGGTTGAATAGCACTACTGGTCTAAAAAAGTTTATGTCATCTGAGCTGGTAAGACTGTGTGGGGAAGGTGTTATTGTAGGTGAAAAATGGTCTCATGTCACTCTACTATGTTCCACCTACTCTGATGAGTCCTCACCAAATAAATGTTACCAGCTCAAATGGCATAAACATTTAAGTATTGTGTACAGTCCCAAACTTATGGAAGGGAAACACCACCATCGTCCAAACAACACATCCACGGTTGTTTCTACTCGGCAAGTTATTGGGGAGAGGGTGAGAGTAAGGGGGGGGGGGAGGAGTGGTTCGAATCGTATTGAACCATCTAGTTGCCACCATTCGGTTCAGTTTGAACTGCTTAGGCTTCCCTTCTTCTATTCATGTTTCCTGTTTAATTAAGAGCATTCGCTCATCTTCTATTTTTTTTCTTTTTAGTTACGTAAAATCCTGGTCTCCTCATATGTTGATATTTATAATATATCATCTCCTTTCCACTCTATTGTTACCAAGTTGTATAACAAGGAACGTGAGGGTAGAAAACTTAGTTTATCTTGCTTCTTATGTTTGCCTCTTATCTAAAATGACCCTAGTAGTACAGTAGTCAGTTGCTGTTAATCACCGTATTAAACAACTGTGTAACTAAATTACAAACATCTTTAGATAGTGAGATACTTGAATAAATGTTATCTCTCAAATAAATGTGCAGACAAATAACAATCATAATAATATGTCTGGTGCACTACTTTATTAACCGACTTCATAACACTGTAGACCCGTGTGTCAAGAACGAGATGACGATGAGATCCACTTCACATATAAATATTAATTATGTCATTAAACCAAACAGCTCCGGTGTCAGGGTGTCAGGGGGTCGTGCATGCAGCTGGGTGTTGTTCTTAAGTTTTTTGATGGATTGGTGGGTGATTTGTGTATGGATGTGTTTTTGGAGGCTGGTTTGGGGTGGGCAGGGTGTAAGAGATGATAGTATTTGTGTATGGTATCGTGTACTGGGGGTTGTTTTGATGTTTCTTGGCATCCCTGGGTGTTTTGCCATGTAGAGGGTGGCGTTGGTTTCTGGAGGCTGCAGCAAGTGTTTATGTGCCTCTCATGTCAAGGTGGTCCTTAATCTTGAGGATTTTGGTTTCATGGTGTAAGTGGTCTGTAGGTGTGGTAGCTGTGCAGCCTGTGATTGTCCTTAGGGCTCTATTTTGTATGGTCTGTAGGGTGTTGAGATGAGTCTCAGTGAGGTTTGAGGCCCTGGCAGGGCTCGCATAATCCATCATTGATCGGATATATTGTTTGTACACTGTTGTTGTGGTTTCTTTGGTGTGTCCAAATGTTGTGCTGGCAAGTGATCTGAGGGCATTAAGTCTTTGCATGCATTTGTTTTTGATGGTTGTGATGTGTTGTTTGAATGTCATAGATGTGTTGTATGTTATGCCAAGTATCTTGTGTGTGTGTGTGTGTGTGGTATAGGTGTGTTGTTTATGGTGAGGTGCGGTGTTCGGTGTTGTGTTCGGAGTTGTTACGTATACTTGAGCAATATACATGTTTTATGATCATATTGACACATTTCATAAACGAACTGTAAGTAATGCCTAGGTCACCTCAGACATTCTTTTGTTTTTCATTATTGCCGTTATTGACCTACGTATATACAGTATTACTGATGTTAAAATAAGCATCTACAGTAGGCTATGTCTTTTGTAGTGATAAATAATTGTTTATATTATAATTATAATGCTATATACAAATTCACAATATTCTATCAAAGGCTTTGTAGCCTATTATAAAATATACTACTTAAATAATGGTTAATGATATTGTATATATATTTTGTATACCTCCACCTCGGGACTGAAGGTGGTGAGCCTTGGCCTGAAACTCTTACGAGTTCCCGAGATTATTAAATGATGAAGCTTGGAGATGTTGGTTGGTTCACATGTTTGTTTATAGCCTACTCGTTATAATTATCATCATCTATATAACCGCACAATATTCTATCAGTTATTTCACAGTCTATTCTAAATTACCACGGTATATAAAAAATGGATTATGATTTATGATGGATCCCATTTTACCCAAAGTTAAGGTATATTTATCAATACATATTGATGTTGACTTGGTAACCTTCCACTATCAGACAGTCAGGTGGTTTCTCATTTCAGTCTGGCAGGCGGCAGCTGTACTCCCCTGAGTCCCCTCCCCTCTCCTTTCTCTCTCCATTAGTCTCTCCTAACACCTCCCCCTCTCCCTTACTCTCCCCTTCTCCCCAAGAACTCGCCGGGTAGAAACAACCGTGGATGTGTTTGTCTGGGTGATGGTGGTGTTTCCCTTCCATTAACTCGGGACTGTACACCCACCCAATACACCCACCTACAAAAGTGCTGTCGCCTCACCAAACGGTTCTTGAAGTTTGGGGTTTAATGACTCGTGAATCGAAACACCATACACAATAACATTTTCCAATTATGAAGCTTGTGGGGTTCATGACTCTGTGGATGAGCGGATGAGGCGACAGCGCTTTTGTAGGTGGGTGTACGTGGTCGCGAATTTACGAGTTCGGGTGTACCACAAGGAGAACAAGAAGAGACAAGACAAACACGAACGAAAAAGAAGGAAAGTAGACAATAATATAAAATACCTTCCCTTACTAAGGTACTGCTGTACACTCGGATACCATACGGTGGTATTCTTAAAAAAATCTTTCCCTTCAAAAGCATGGGAAAGAAATATATCACTAATTTTCTATTCTTAAAGATTTCCTTTCTCTCCTGGCCTTAAATTCCTTCCCTTGAATCGAGTATATTATTGGAACATGAAAGAAAAATTTACCCCATTCCTTCAATAATTCTTTTGTTGTATTTTATCATTTACTTTTGATGTTTTCTTTATAACATCATAATATATTGGAAAGACGTGCAACAGTATTGTATCACCGAAGGAAAAAGAGTTTAGTAAATAAATGAGGCATTTCTTCCAAATTTCTAAAGACCTACCATACTCGGTTCAAAATTTGTGTTGGACTGGGTAGTATACGTCATTGGTCATGTGTCTCCTGATTGGTCCTCATACTCCCCTGACTCCACCCTTCCACCCCTACACCACTAATCCTCTCTTGACACCATGCTGCTCGTGGTGGTATATGTTTGTATATTATTTATCATTCTTTTATTCCAAGATATACAATTTTATTAATACCATTAGTCTCAGCAATGATTGTAGTGTCCAGATATATTTGTCACAACTCGATATAACATTAAACAAAGAAATTATGACGAATAGAAGTGAACAAAGTTCCCCACTATATTTATACCACTATTATTATCATCGTTTTCCTACAGGAAATATTAAATCAATGATGTTATAAAACATTTCATCGCATAAAACAAAACCTCGTGATCACAGCGTGGATGTGTTTATTGTTTATATTTTGTGCCCGGAGGGCTCATAGACGTACAAACGCACACACATTTATCATTTCCATGGCACAGGGCTACCAACATGTAAACTTTTCCTTCCTTTCCAAAGAATTCTTCAAGCATGATGAAGGGAGGGAAAAATCCTTAGAAGGGAAAGATATATGTAAGGAATGATTTTTTTTTAAGAATACCACCGTATATAGTCTCTTGTCTACCTGAGTCGAAGGCAGAGATCTGAAGCAGGCGGTTTCTGGACGACAGCCCACCCAAACCATCACAAGGCTACACACATCTTGACTTGCTTCACTTTCAAGTGTCTCCATTTCCCACATCTTTCACCCCATTACTCTCAGTTAGTCAGGACTTCTCTTAGACCAAACTACCGGTCCCTCCCATACTGCCTGCTGGACGTACTCTTATAAGGTGTGTTTCCTCTATGCTCCGTAGTCTTAATATAGGTATAATGATTGCAGACGTCCCCCCAGGGCCCCCTCCGTGGATGCTACCAACACCTGATGTGAGCTTCACACCTACTTCCAAGTCGGAACAGCCTGGAACTGGCTCTGGAACACATAGAAACAGTGACGTCCTCCATCACAGATCCATACTGCCTCTACACTGATGGCTCATTGCAAGTGGATGGTACAGCAGGTTGTGCCGTTTTCTCACCTGACATGGAGTCACCTCCAGGGGGCTGGGTTGGCCGTCGTCACTGTAACCACTCTAGCTCAACATTGTGTGAACTGTATGCCATTCTGGATGCTGTTAGTCTTGTTTGTCAACGTGGAGTGAATGCTGCCATTTTTTGTGACTCCAGACCTGTCCTTCATTCTCTCTCTATTGTTCAGCCCACACACTCTACTGTTATTCAGCAGATTTTATCGTTTTTGGCCTTATTGCGTCATCGTAACTTGACTGTCAAATTTTTATGGGTGCCATCCCATGTATGTTTACGTCACAATGGTACAGTTGACAGACTGGCAAAGGAAGCCTGCCATCTGCCTCCTCGTGGTGTTGGACGTCCTCTCTCCCTGACATGTTACCTCTCTAAAGTCCGCTCCGCCTCTCTCCTCCCTGTACGGCGACGCAGGGATGCAGAGAGGCCCTTCAGCATCTCCATCACACATTATGAGTCTGTCTGCCGTCACAAATATTCCTACCGTCGTCGAGGCCTCATGGTTCGGAGGCACAATGTAGTCTCTGCTCGTTTGACATGATTAAAACATTCAAGATTGCAAATGAAATATATGATAGGGAAGTATGCGGCAATATATTTCAGAGAACAGAGGAAACTAGAACAAGGGGACATAGTAAGGCCCCCTTCACACGATGCGACCACTGTCGCGTCGTGTGAAGGGGGCCTTAGAAGATCAAGAAATTACGACCAAGATTAAACAAAGAAATATTCATTCAGCTATAGAGTTGTAAATATATGGAACTGCCTTCCCAATTATGTCATAAATTCAGAAAGTGTAAGGAAGTTTGAGATTATATCTGGACAAGGAATGGAAAAGTAAAAAAACAAATATTTCAATATAAGGCACAACTACAATCAAGTCTACAATTAAGTCGGCTCTGCTCTAACGAGATGGCAACCCTAACCAGTAGAATTGACAGTCAAGATGAAGAGCCGGAGCCACAGACCTAATAAGCCGCCTTCCGGATGTATTCTACGGTATACTTTGTGAGGAACACGTGTTTACGAGTGGTCTCATTATCACCGCAGCCTAATACCTGAAATAAAATCTGTAAGTCTACATGGAAGCTACGTCCTAATGTATGTGTGTGTGTGTGTGTGTGTGTGTGTGTGATATTTTTTTTCTATATTGAGTAATGTGAGGAATGTAGATAAAACCTCTCGGAGTTTAATTGCGCTTGTTGCTACGATTGCATTAGTGACTTCGCTACCAGAATGGAGCAGTGAACTGATTCATGCAATCTATTCCAAGCAACAAACCACCATTATTTTTGTTAAGGGGATAGTATACAGCTGGTAAACTTAGAGCAACTGATTCCTCCAAACCATTCCAAGCAACAGGCCACTATTATTTTTGTTCATCTGGTCCTGTTTCCTGTCATACTTTGGAGGAATGAAGACTCTTCGATGTACCAAAAATATAGGCAACTCTTCCCTTCATCTGATCCTGTTTCCTGGCATAATTTGGATGAATCAAGGTGCTACAATGTATCAAAGTGTATTAAACTTTACATTTATAAATACAAGTGTCCTCAACATCTGTGAAACGAAAGAAGTGGGAGAGAGGTCCAAAATTATGACTTAACTTCTTTTTAGATATCTATATGCAGTAGATACATGGTGTTTGAAGGAGTGTGAGTCGTATAGTGAGAAGGAAAGACAAATAGATGGATACCTAATGGGAAAGTTTTGTGTTTGTAAATCTAGAGCAACTGAATCCTCCAAACTATTCCAAGCAACAAAACACCATTATTTTTGCTCTTCTGGTCCTGTTTCCTGGCATACTTTGGAGGAATCAAGGCACTCCAATGTACTAAAATTGTATTATCCCCTTAATGATAAAATAGAGTCAAGTCAGGGAAATAATGACTGAATATTTATTAACTTCAAAATAAACACGAGTAGTTGAAAATGTCACACCTTAAACCTTACACAGATATTTGAAGGTTAAGGTCAGTGATATAATATTATACTGCCTTGATAATAATGACATCCAGATAAGATAAAAGTGCAAGACAATTATAGATGAAATATTGCAAGTGCTTCGTAGACCAGTGTAAATTGAAGATCTCTTTGTAGGAGTTACTTATGTGTAGAAATCCAGGAAATGACAATTGTTGAACGCTACCGAAAGTGAACCACAGACCCTGGTTAAAAAAAAAAAAAAAAATAGAAAAAAAATGAAAGTACTGTGTGTAAAATAATAATATATGAATAAAACAAAATAATTTGATAAATGAAAAAACTATAATAATTATCATAACTTTTTGCGTAACCAACAGACCGAAACAAAAATAAAATAATAATCTCCTTAACTGAGTTTAATAATAATAATAATAACAACAACAACAATAAAAATAATAATAATAACAATAAACTCCAAAGATTAACTATATAACAACTGACCTAAAAAAGAAAAAAAAAAGAAAAAAAATAAAAAAAAAAAGAAAAAAGAAAAAAAAGGAGGAAAAAAAAGAAAAAGAAAAAAGAAGTAAGGAAAAAAATAAAGAAAAAAGAAAACAAGAAGGAAATAAGAAAAAGAAAAAGAAAAAAGAAGTAAGGAAAAATAAAGAAAAACCAAAAAAACAAAAAAGGAAACCAAAACCAAAAATCAAAATGTTGACCCCATCACACGACTGGTCCTCTGGTAAGAAGGGGACGTTTGGTGTTGCTGACTACGCTGTGTTTGGAGGCATGTTGTCAGCGTCTTTGGCCATCGGTGTGTTCTATGCCTTCAGGGGTCGTAACAAGGCCAATGATGAGTTCCTTCTGGGGGGTAGAAGTCTGACCTGGTTCCCTGCCTCCATGTCCCTCTTGGCTTCTTACGTGTCGGCTATTCTGGTTCTTGGTGAGTATACAGTAGAACCAATAGAATAGAACTTACTAGCAGTGAAATAGAACCATTAAAATAGAACCATTAAAATAGAACCATTAAAATAGAACCAGTAAAATAGAACCAGTAAAATAGAACCAGTAAAATAGAACCAGTAAAATAGAACCAGTAAAATAGAACCATTAAAATAGAACCAGTAAAATAGAACCAGTAAAATAGAACCAGTAAAATAGAACCAGTAAAATAGAACCAGTAAAATAGAACCAGTAAAATAGAACCAGTAAAATAGAACCAGTAAAACAGAACCAGTAAAACAGAACCAGTAAAATAGAACCAGTAAAATAGAACCAGTAAAATAGAACCAGTAAAATAGAACCAGTAAAATAGAACCTACTAAAGCAGTGAAATAGAACCAATAAAATAGAACTTACTAGACCAGTAAAACAGAACCAGTAAAACAGAACATCTCAATCAATTCATCCATCAACCAAACAGTTAAATTTAATCTTCCTATTCAACTCATGTATTATTATTATTATTATTATTATTATTATTATTATTATTATTATTATTATTATTATTATTATTATTATTATTATTATTATTATTTTTATTTTTATTTTTATTTTTTATTTTTATTTTTTTTTCTACAGGTGCTCCCTCAGAGGCTTATTATCACAGCATACAATGGCTGGTTATATGTGGAGGTCAGATCTCTCTTCCCATAGTGGCCATCCTCTTCTTACCACTTTACTACGAACTGCAACTCACGTCAGTCTATGAGGTAAGTAGGTAGGTGTGTTTTTTTTTTTTTTTTTTTAGATGGTTTATATGGGTTTATTTTTTTTTTTTAGATGGTTTATATGGTTTAATTTATTTTTTTAGATGGTTTATATGGATTGATTTATTTTTTTTAGAGGGTTTATATGGGTTGATTGGTTTATTTTTTTAGATGGTTTATATGGATTAATTTTTTTAGATGGTTTATATGGGTTTATTTTTTTTCAGATGGTTTATATGGGTTTATTTTTTTTAGATGGTTTATATGGGTTTATTTATTTTTTTAGATGGTTTATATGGGTTTATTTTTTTTTTAGATGGTTTTTATTGGTTTATTTTTTTAGATGGTTTATATGGGTTTATTTATTTAATTTTTAGATGGTTTATATGGGTTTATTTATTTTTTTAGTTGGTTTAAATGGATTGTTTTATTTTTTTAGATGGTTTATATGGATTGATTTATTTTTTTTAGAGGGTTTATATGGGTTGATTGGTTTATTTTTTTAGATGGTTTATATGGATTAATTTATTTAGATGGTTTATATGGGTTTATTTTTTTTTCAGATGGTTTATATGGGCTTATTTTTTTCAGATGGTTTATATGGGTTTATTTTTTTTTATGGTTTATATGGGTTTATTTAATTTATTTTTTAGATGGTTTATATGTTTTTTTTTTTTTTAAGATGGTTTATATGGGTTAATTTATTTTTTAGATGGTTTAGATGGTTTATGTTTTTTTTTTTTACCACATTATTGTTTTTATGCATCTGTTTTTATATCATGTTGTTGTTTTTGTTGCTGTTGTTGTTGGTTTTTAAAGAGTTATGTTGTCTCTCTCTCTCTCTCTCTCTCTCTCTCTCTCTCTCTCTCTCTCTCTCTCTCTCTCTCTCTCTCTCTCTCTCTCTCTCTCTCTCTCTGTTTTATATTTCCATTCTGTCCTTCATGACTTGACTGATTGTAGCGACAGGACTTTTGCCGCCGACTGAACACAGGTAGAACTCGTGCACCGGTAAACAACAACAACAACAACAACAACATCACAACCCCAAATAATTCATAATAATAATAATAATGAGTTCAGTTAAGGGGGTGTGGGAGTAGGGGGGGGGGTTTAGGGGGGGTGCGGGAGTAGCGGACAGGCTTTGGGGGTGCGGGAATAGGGGGACAGGCTTGGGGTGGGTAGAAAGCCTGTTCCCTATTCCTGCACCCACCTAACCCGCCCCCCCCCCCAAGCCTGTCCCCCTACTTCCACACCCCCCAAGCCTGTCCCCCTACTCCCGCACCCCCCAAGCCTGTTCCCCTACTCCCGCACCCCCCTAACCCCCCCCCCAAGCCTGTCCCCCTACTCCCGCACCCCCCAAGCCTGTCCCCTACTCCCGCACCCCCCTAACCCCCCCCCACCAAGCCTGCCCCCTACTCCCGCACCCCCCTAAACCCCCCCAACTTAAGCTGCTTCACGACCCTTACCCCTGACAAAGGACAATAACACTGCCTTCAGCATTATTTAGAATGTTGTACGATTAATGTTATTCTCAAGACTGACCTCCTTTTTCTTGTTGATTTATAATGCCACTGCAGGCTTTGTGTGTGTGTGTGTGTGTGTGTGTGTGTGTGTGTATGTGTGTGTGTGTGTGTGTGTGTGTGTGTGTGTATATGTGTGTGTGTGTGTGTGTGTGTGTGTGTGTAACTGTGTGTGTGTGTGTGTGTGTATAAATGTGTATGTGTGTGTGTGTGTGTGTTGAATCATTTAGCATTTATATTATCCTACAAGAAGTGCTGAGTGAGGCGATAGGACTTTTGCCACCAACTGTACATGCAACTTATGCAGATGTCACAATTAGTGTTGCTGTGATTATCGAGTAATAGCTTGCTAAAAGGTCATTCAATTTTCATGGATCAATTTAGCTCATGATATAAACCCAATATTCTGCAAACAATTTTAATTTTTCATTATTTGTATTATTTTGCCCAAACAGGTTGAGTTACAGGCGATAAATAGATACATAAATAAATAAATAATATGAAATATATAAAAATATCATCACTACTTCTTCTACTACTACTACTACTACTACTACTACTACTACTACTACTACCACTACTACAACAATAACAAATACCATCATCACCATCACTATACTACTACTACTACTACTACTACTACTACCATCACCACCACAACCACAACCACTACTACTACAACAACAACAACTATTTATATATTCACAGTACCTGGAGCTTCGGTATAATTCAAGATGGATAAGAAGTGTTGCAGGAGGTATGTTTGTAATACAGATGTTGTTATACGAGGCTGTGGTGATCTATGCTCCTGCCCTCGCCCTCTCGTCTGTGTTTGACTTCCCACTCTGGATTTCAGTCATTACCGTGGGACTCATCGCCTCTGTTTACACCGCTATTGTTAGTATAGAAAGGATTTTGTTGTTATTTCTCTCTCTCTCTCTCTCTCTCTCTCTCTCTCTCTCTCTCTCTCTCTCTCTCTCTCTCTCTCTCTCTCTGTTTACACCGCTATTGTTAGTATTGAAAGGATTTTGTTTTGTGTGTGTGTCTTGTTGTTACTCTCTCTCTCTCTCTCTCTCTCTCTCTCTCTCTCTCTCTGTGTGTGTGTGTGTGTGTGTGTGTCATCTTATCTCTCATCTAACCTATGTGTGTGTGTGTGTGTGTGTGTGTGTCATCCTACCTCTCTTCAAACCTATGTATATGTGTGTGTGTGTGTCATCCTACCAAATATATTACAGCCTATACCACCACCTAATTAAACCATACAACATCTCATCATAAACACTAACACCATTATACCCCCTCGTCTGGGTAAACAGGGCGGCATGAAAGCAGTCGTGTGGACAGACGTGATGCAACTGACCATCCTCACCGTGGGACTCGTTGCCGTCATCATCAAGGGGGTCGTGGATTTTGGCGGGTTTGGTGAGATTTGGCGGGTAGCTGTGGACCACGACAGGGCGGGACCTCGGGCGTTTACGTGAGTTTACCGGTGCTGTTGTGTGTGTGTGTGTTTTACGTTTTATCCTGCTTAAAGTGTTTGTGTTTGTTTGTGTGTGTGTGTGTGTGTGTGTGTTACTTATATATATTCTCCTTCTCAATGTGTGTGTGTGTGTGTGTTTTACGTTTTCTCCTGCTCAACGTGTGTGTGTGTGTGTGTGTGTGTTACGTATATATATATATATTCTCCATCTCAATGTGTGTGTGTGTGTGTGTGTGTGTGTGTGTGTGTGTGTATGTGTTTTACGTATTCTCCTGCTCAACTTGTGTGTATGTGTGTGTGTGTGTGTTTGTGTTACGAAAGCATGAAGAGTCTGGAGCACACGAATTTATGTATCTATATTTCTCATCATCCCATGCAGTCCTCTCTCTCTCTCTCTCTCTCTCTCTCTCTCTCTCTCTCTCTCTCTCTCTCTCTCTCTCTCTCTCTCTCCCTCCAAAAAAAAAACACACCCATATCCTATCCTACTGTGTTTCCCTCCCACCACAGATTCGGCTATAGACCTTTACAACGGCACACAGTAAGCAACATAGTCCTAGGTGGTATTGTCAACAAGATGTCCCAATACGCTGCCACTCAGACCACAGTCCAACGTTATGGTAGTATGAAAAGTCTCAACCACGCTTATATGTACGTATTATCTTGGTCAGTGTGTGTGTGTGTGTGTGTGTGTGTGTGTGTGTGTGTGTGTGTGTGTGTGTGTGTGTGTGTATGTGTGTGTGTGTTACGTATTCTCCTTCCCAATGTGTTTGTGTGTGTGTGTATATTTTCCTTCCCAATGTGTGTGTGTGTGTGTGTGTGTGTGTGTGTGTGTGTGTGTTTTACGTATTCTCCTTCCCAATGTATGTGTGTGTGTGTGTGTGTGTGTGTGTGTGTGTGTTACGTATTCTCCTTAACGTGTGTGTGTGTGATACGTATTCTCCTTCCCAATGCATGTGTGTGTGTGTGTGTGTGTGTGTGTGTGTGTGTTTTACGTATTCTCCTTCTCAACGTGTGTGTGTGTGTGTGTGTGTGTTACATATTATCCTTCTTAATTAAAATGTGTGTGTGTTACGTATATATATTCTCTTTGTAACTTAAGGAACCCTGTGATGTAGTCAGAAAATTGGAGGTTAGTGAGTCCTTCAAACATTGCCACGAAACACCACCCATATTGAAGGAGCTTGTTTCGTGGCATAGTCGGGAGGAATCAGAAGCCACCGACCGAGTCTCATAAACGATAACAGGGACCTTGTTACATTGGAGTGCCTTGTTGATTCCTCCAAAGTATGCCAGGAAACAACAGGACCAGATGATAAAAAAAAAAAAAAAAATAATGGTGTTCTGTTGCCTGGAATAGTTTGGAGGAATCAGTTACTCCAGATTTACCAATACTGTACTTACTTCCACCTTAAGGGGGTGCGGGAATAGGGAGACAGGCTTGGGGGGACGGGGTTTGGGGGGTGCAGGAGTAGGGGGACAGGCTTAAGGGGGGGGGGATTTGGGGGGTGCAGGGAATAGGGGTACAAGCTTG